>JAPDVR010000001.1:7022277-7137277 GCA_026230005.1 Gila orcuttii | reverse complement strand
GAATTGAAATTGGAATCGTTAAAATTCAAACGATACTCAACCCTAAAAATGAGCAAAGAGAAGAAATAATAAGGTGAGATAAAAGAGATGATATGGGATAATGAAAGTTGACAGAGAAGAGACAAGAGAATGAGAAATGAAAGAAGAAATGAGAGGAGGAAAAAGATATATACAGAAGAGAAGATAATAGAGAATGAAAGTTGAGAATTGAGAAAAGAAAACTATGAAATTTGAGAAAGAAGAGAATGAATGATGGAGAGAAAAGATGACGAGAAGATGAAAACAGAAAATAAGAAAAGATCATGAAAGCCGAGAAGAGATTAGACAAAAGAATGAAAAATGAGACCAAATGAGAAGAAAAGAGAGAAGTTGAAAACACATTCGACCTTATTGGTTTCGTAGTGGAAACACTCATGAGATCGAATGTGTTCAAACAGCCTCAAAAGAGCGTCTTCTCTCCGTCTACTGAACTAATGAGAAACATTATGAGAAGAGCTCTAGCCAGACTGGGTTTAAACTCTGTCGACTGAAGAACCAAGTTTGGTTTGAAGATGAAAAACGTACCAAACACAACGTTCTCTCATTATTCCTGATTTCTAACACACACTCACAGTGTTCGGCTGATCTTACAGAGCAGAAACTAAAGCTGATGCTCTCCGTATGTTTTTCAGTCGTCGTTCATGTGTAAACAAGCTTATTTTGTGCATTAGATCGAAAGATATGAAAAAAACCCACACATTTCCCGCCTGTAGACCCTCCCCTCGAGGAAATCAGGACAGAAGTGGATGAAAGTGGACAGAAGAGTCGGATTAAAACACCAGGTGTAAACAGGAATGTGTCTCGCTCGTCTACTTGTGATCCGATCGACCAAAACGCATCTTAATACCAGGAGTAAACAGGGCTTTAGAGACGTCACGTTGGAGAGATGGAAAGGTCGGAAAGAAGCAAAGCAGGAAGGGCTGATGGAGGAGGGGTGACGATGTCTAAATTTGGATGTGACAGGACACCCGAGACATGGATTCCTGAGGAGCAAAGTAAGAGACACAACAGGAGATTCAACTCCAAAGGGATCTTTTCTCCCACCAGAGATTTCTGTCAAACCAAAATGTATTCAGACAACTTCAAAATTTCTCACATTATCACATTTTATTCGCTATAGTTTAGAAAATGGTAATAAAACATGACAAGAACTCAAGAGTTGTCAAATCAGTGGACATTGTATTTTACTGATTTTGGCCGTCCTTCTGTTAGACTCTCACAAATGAATTATGTTGAATATCTGTCAGCTGTTAAATTTAACTAAACAATTAGATTATACCAATTTAGCTCAACTAATTACCAAGCAATGCTTAATTTTGTTCAGTCTGTGGTGTAAAAAGGTCGCATTAGCAATTAAATAAAAAACACTTAAGCAAAACAAAGTCAGGTCAAAGTGTCTGAGTAAGTTTTGGTCCCAAATTTGTATTAATTTTACTGGTAGTCACTGTATGAAGAATTCTTGGGTATAATATGTTACAGTTTACTTTATTTTTCTATCCTCACTTACATAAATTAACTATAGTGTCCTGCACCCACTAGTAAATAAATATCAAAAATGACATCCGGTGTCTAAATAATCTTTGGTTTGACTGTATGTGAACACGCCTCACAAACGGCCATATTGTCCAAAAACAGTTGTCTAAAAATGAAACGAAAGCGCTAATAAGCCGCCAATAATGCAACCCTGAGCCTTTAAATACCAGCGCTTGGATGAGCGCAGCTGCCACTTCCACTCTGTTAAGTACATTCATTTCCCAGCATCCACCTGTCAGCGACATGAGTGTGTGTTTGTGTGGGGGTCGATCTTTAAACGTGAGGTAATGCGCTATCAGCATGAGAGGAGATGTCTGTCTTCTCCAAACCCTACCGGGACGGCTGGGGAAGCCCTTTAATAGGTGACCTTTCAAACCAAATTATGGCTGACCTCTTGGGTCAGAGCTGTACTACTATTTTAGTTGGGTTGTGTTTAAAGAAAAACTATCGCATCACCAACTAGTCACGTCAAATCTCCAACTCACACTGAGAGTGAATGACTTACAGTCAGTGTCTGGATTTTAAAATGAGTAAATTTTTGATAGTTATCAGCATTTTGCTGCACATTTAAATGCATCCGATATAAACAATCATAAATCATGATCAGAATGTAAAGTTATAATGAAAGGTCTGTCATCATTAAAAATAATAATTTCCAGCAGAAAGAGCTGAACAGTTTTTTTCTTATAAACTGGCTACAAGTTTGAATATTTTAATCTTATTGACCAATCACAATCAAGTATTCCAGTAAGCTGCCCAATAACTCATTAAAACTCTTTAATTATAGAGCTCAGTTGTGAGGTTGTTCATCTGTTCATCAAACTGTTTGTTTAAAAAGCTTTATAATACGCTCATGTGCCAAACTGTGGTTAGTGTGAATACAGAACAACATTCACAAAGTCTGTATGAATGTAGTGGATAGGTCAAGCCAAACACACACACACTCACTCACACAGATGTCTGCCTTTTATTTTGCAGGCATCACTTGCTGAGAAGAACAGTTTTCAATAAATAAAAGAACATCAAAAGTTTGTCAAGGACTAGAGGTTTTAACTAATGCTAACGTGATATAAAACTTAAAACACGATTTCACACAGACACACACACACACACACACACACACACACACACACACACACACACACACACACATACAGAGAGAGAGAGAGAGAGAGAGAGACAGAGACACACACACACACACACACACACACACACACACACACACACAGGTATGGTGGTCTAATGCCTCTAGTGGGAAGGAATTATCACCTTACTAAAGCATGAACACCGACGTGGAAAAGCTCCTGGTAATTGCGGGTAAATAAAGTATCAAGCGCTGTATTAATAGCTTGTCGTTTGTCTGAACGGCTGCCGCTCTTTCTCTCTCGATGGAGGTGATTGTTCGAGGAGGGAAAACAATGACGAGATCGCAAATCACGCCGCAGGAGACAATGCAACGGTTCCCTCACCCGACCGCTGCTAACCTTTCACACACACTCTCTCTCACACACACACACTTATGCCTTTTTCATCATCTAAGAGATTCATTAAATAAAAGACTATCAAAAGTTCGTCAAGGACTAAAGGTTTTAACTAATGCATTTTAACTAATAGGCCTACATTTTAACTATATGCATGAAACTGAAAACATGATTTCACACTTCAAACACAATTCATCCGTTTAGCAGACTACCATATTAAATCCCATTCTGCAGAATTCAGCTGCTTTACATTTTGCACAGATTTCAAATAGTTTAATTTGAGTTGTCCATTAGCATTGCTAAGCCAATTGTGCAATGCATATATTAGGGCAAACAAATATGATATTGGATAAAATAATCAACTTTTTAATTAGCCTACACAAAAAAAGGTATTTTTATGTTCCCTTTTATTATTGACACTTTAGGATTTAATAAAATAGGGCCTATAGGTTTCATTTGCCATATTTAGTTTGGCATGAAGGAACAGCCGTAGGCTACGTGTTTTTGCATTTTAAAATGTGATGCGCAAGACAGTGGAATTTGGTGGAAAACATTTGGTGGAAAACACAATTATGGTCTAAAGACCTTGAAGTTTAACTTCTTTTAACTTGAGCGGCGCATTTTTAGAAAGACGTCATGTGTGAGACACTGCAAAACACACGATCGAAAATTAGGCCCATTCACAGCAAGAATGATAACTAAAAATATAGTTATAAGGATAACTATAGAAGCACATACTGCAGTTTTGTCACCCGCTTTAAATGCGTTCACGCCATGCTGATGACAAGACGTAACATGCGTTATCTTACGTTATGCGTTTGTTTCTGTGGCAACACTATCAATGCCTAAATGAATCTGCAGCTGCCATACAAGTCGGAGCTCTCAGAATATTCCGAGTTTACAAGTTCTATGGGGACGTGGACGCGTTTACAAGTTGGAATCTCATAATTACGTTAGAGTGCAACTGTCCCGCCCCCTTTTTCAGTGGCGCTGGTATTTCTTAAATTCAGTTTTCCCATAGGGATTTTAAAATAGTCTTTGTTAAAGCGTAATAAGACCAGATACCAGGTACCAGACTGTGTACTTAACAGCTTTAGTGAGGGAAAGAACTACCCCATGAAGCATTGCGAACAGCACAATCAAATTAAAAACGATAAAGACATCTGCTGTTACATATGTTGAGTATGAAAACAATACGTTTATTGCAAAATAGGCATAAATATACAAACATTTCAGTATTTTGAGTGCTTAGAGGGATGACTAGTGGGCGGAGCTAAAGAGCTATTTTGAAGTTTTGCTTATTTCGACTGACTGATTGGGGTAATGTTCTGTACAGCATCATGGGTAATGTAGTTTTCACTGTTAATAAATGCAAAACATGATTATTTAAAAAAACAAGTTGAAATAACACGGGCTGGCGGCTTCAGAAGAAGGAACAGTATAAAATTTGATTTTACTTCCGTAAACTCGACTGATGCAGTCGGCTTGATGGGAACACACCAATCCTGCCCGTTATCATTCATCAGCTGGAAATAAATCATTTTGAAAAACAATGCAAAAGCAACACATGGATGCAAAAACACATTCTGCCTTAAAATACTCCCTCTGTAGGCAGAAAGTTTTGTGACAGAGTGATATCTCAGGTATAAGCTCAGAATTACTCACAATCTGAAGCATTAAAACAGCGTCATGCAAATTAAGTGATAATGCTAAAAAATGACATAAAAATTCTCCACTAATGTTTCAACAGCAACATTAAAGATAAATATGTCTTTCTTGAGTTACTACATGTATTCAGGATAACTAACCTACATGATGTTTATGTTGTTTAAAAAGAAACCACATAAATAATAATAAAAAGTTGTATTATCAGTGTGTTCTTGGGACTCTGGGCTGAATTATGTTAATGGGAATGGAAAATATGAAATCATCTAAAAGGAATGACACGGCAGCAACCCTTCAGCCACCCAACACACACACACACACACACCTCACATTTCCACATGTAGGCCTATCGACTGTGGCAGCACTCATTAATGGGTTCACAGAAGTGTGACTGACGACCGCTGTGGATGCGACGTGAGAAAAGACTGTGTGTGTGTGTGTGTGTGTGTGTCTGAAAGAGTTTCTTTAAAATAAGTTCTAAATTCATGACTGAATCTTTCTCACATACCGTGAGTTACTATAGCAACCTCATCTACAGCATCTGACTACTGTTTCACTGTTTCACAAAATCTGCCTCTTCCTGCTTGTAACAGTGTTTCAATCAGAGAGTCTCATCCACAGGTGAAGCTCAGAAACAAAAATCTCTTTTTTAAAATCACAAAGCATTATGTCTATAACAATGACTGTAAAAAATCCAAACCGACACATTGTGTATGAAATATCTATCTCTCCATCCATCCATCCATCCATCCATCCATCCATCCATCCATCTTTCAATCCATCCACCTATATACCTCCATCCATCCATCCATCCATCCACCTATATACCTATCTATCTTTCCTTCCATCCATCCATCTTTCCACCTATCTATCTTTCTATCCATACATCCATCTTTCCATCCATCCATTCATCCACCTAAATACCTATCTATCTTTCCTTCCTTCCATCCATGCACCTTTTCCATCCATCCATCCATCTTTCCATCCATCCACCTATATATCTCCACCCACCCATCCATCTAACTATCTATCTATCCTTCCATATATACCGATCCTTCCATCCTTCCACCTATATACCTATCCATCAATCTGTTAGAAATATGTACCGTACCTTGCTATATCGTGTACATATATTGTTATCTATCAAAATATATAATATATCTCATACAGGCGACTGAAGGACCATCACACTAAAACTGACTCTCAGTAATGAGTTGAGCAGATGGACACACACACACACACACACACACACACACACACACACACACACACACACACACACACACACACACCTCCTAGGTGACACCAGAGACCACATTACAGCTTATTCTTAAAATATTACCCATCACATCACACATACAAAAAGCACGTAATGGTATAAGATGGCAATACTGTGGGACTGTATGATTTACCACTGACTCTTCATTGTCCTCCAACGTTACTTTCAACACCACCATGATACTGCATGAAAGTGTCCAAAAAAACATACAGTACCATTTTTGCAATTGAAGCAAATGTTTATAACAGCATATGCACAAACCTATAAACATACATTTACAAACACTTGGGCGCGCACACACACACACACACACACACACAAAGCCGTCATGAGGCCTGTGTGCTCTTCTGGTAGTTTATAGTTGCTGCCCTACATGGCCACAGCTTCTGGAATAGCAACTGCCATCTGATCTGACCACACAATCTCTCCCTCGCTCTCGGAAACACTTTCTCTCAGGAAGAATAATACAGAAATAATAAATGACACTAATACACAATAGGACCTGAAACTTTTTGAAAAATGAGAGTCAGAATAATTTTCTTTTTCAACAAAATTTGATGAACTTGTAGCCTTTGAAATATACCATGTTACCAAATTAAAAGCATGGGTTAAATAATTATTTGTGTGATTTTTATTTCCCATATGTATTTAAAATATATTTAATTTAACTTAAAAAATTAATAAAAACACAATTGTGTACCGTAAATGCAAACTACCATATCAGAAATAGTGAAAAGTAACAATGATTAAAAAAAAATTGCATGCATAATGTTTGCCTCTTTCTTGTAAATAAATTCAGATGTATGAGAGGTTGTTACATAACAGCACTAAACATTCCCACTGCACAAAACCTCACAATACTGAGAATATAAGACCTTCTAAAATATTTGGGTCAGTCGTTCTCTAAAAATAGATGGCACCTTTTCTCAGAAAAGGCATAAAATAATTTAGAAAAAAATATATATATTTGCAATTTAAGAAAAAGTCAAAAACATACACTGTAAAAAAGTATCTAAACAATAAGTTATGACAACATATGTTTTTACATTGCTTTAACTCATCAAAATAAGTTAAGCAATTTTCAACTTTTTAAATAAGTTATACAAATCAGTTTAATGAAATTTAAGTTGAAATGAGTACAATCAATTTGGATGTTAAGGCAGCAATTTATGTTTAACAGTGTATATGGTAAAAGTCAAATATCATGTTGTAAATAATAATATTAGTAGTAGCCTAAGCCATGGAGAAATATGATAGATTTCAATGCAAATGTCGCCATAGTCTGAATCTGATCCGAAACGCAAAATGTGCCAATGAATTTCAGCATGGAGAACGACTGCCATGTCCTTATGATATCCAACCCCTGACGATGAGATCAGAAGCAATGGAAACATTGTAACTCTACTCAGCTACAGAAGTAGAAGTGGCCCTCACAAATATGACTGGCAGAAAGAAGCGACTTCACACCAGCGATAACTCACGTCAACTTAATTTGATCAGCGGTGACTATTCCCACATGAATACAACAGTTTGTTTGCAAATAAGGTTCTTGAACAGACTTGTGTGAAGGATATTTATAATACACTTGGGCAATGAGGATATGTAGGTATTGTTTACATCTTGATGCATGTCAAAGATCATTTCAAGGTCGGAGTAATATAAATATATATATATATATATATATATATATATATATATATATATATAAACCCTCCAAACAACAATATATTCTTCTTGGAGTCAGGATATTTTACATCTGGGTGATGCAGCTAATTTTCACCCCAACCTTTTAATAAAATTCATTATCTTGATATATTTGCTTGACACAGAAATTAGTTCAAATACTTATTTTTAGTCAGTAAGTTGTAGGCCTTTTCCACTAAATGAACACAAGGAAGAATGTGTAATTTGATTTATTTATATAACAATAAACAGTCACTGACAACATTTACATTGTTTTTGTTTTGCAGAGAAACATTACAATTTTTTTGATGGCTACTAGCTTTGAAATGTAGTTTTAAAAACTGATTTGCAGGACACGTCTCTATCGTCATTTTTGCTAACGAGATTAAACCAGAAATGCTGTAAAATAGCCTACAATGAGAGTCATTGCAAATTTAAATGAATAAAAATAAGGGATCACCACAACACTCAAATATTGCTTAGTGTCATTTTACCTACAAAACATTAGCAAATATAAGCTACCACATTATCCTGTTCTAAGCATAAAAAACAGAAACCAATTCTATAAGTTAGAAAAAATATGCCATGTTTTCAGACCTCGAAAATGCAAAGAAAACTAGTTTATATTCATTTTTAAAATGAATGCACCTTCTTATGTTTAATAGAGCTAAAAGACAATATTTCAATCCTTTAATAAAATCCCAGATGTATTTAGCAAGGACATCCTAATGTGGCTAAACATAACAGTGAAGTTGATAGTTTAGCCACATTAGCTAGCAACAACAAACTGTCGTCTTAAAACTTAGATTTCATTTAAATGTTGTAAAAAAAAAAAAACATTTTCTACTTTTATAATACGCTGTGGGAGATTTCCCATAACTGTGTCCCTCTAGATGGCAGCAAGACGCTTCTCTCGGATTCTTTCACTGATGGATGCTAGTTAAGAGCTGCCGTTAGGATACCGGGCAGTCTGAAGTCAGCTTGTGAGAGAATTAAATACAGAATTTACTAGTCAACAGCAGAACGACGCTTAGAAACAATTTGTCTATTTTCTTCTGCCTTTTGACAGATGAAACAGCATGTTGACAATCGCTGTATTACTGGGGCTTCTGATATGTGCGCTAGAACAGGTGCAGAACCCCCACCCCCACGCAACCCCCATATTCGTTTCATTGCAAAATGATGCACTTTCTATATTTACGCTGTGATATCAGCTCCTTATGCTGATCCTACATGCCTGAGGATGTTTTAAAGACCCTCTGCCATGGACTCAAGTCTGAAACCCATAGGCTGATCTGAAGCTTTTCTTCACTGCAATAACATCAAGTTAAAAGCTTATTTTACATATTTGATTATAACTTTACTGTAATCCGACTTGCATCATTTAATCAGCTAATTTTTTTTAAACATTTATATAGGCTATTTCTGTAAAGAGTAAAAAAACAAACAAAAAAAAACAATCACATCATCCAGGGGGCGCTAGTGGGCATGTTATTATCTCCACAAGAGAAATAAAATATCTTGACTGAATGGCAAAAAGTGACTCTTAAAGGGTTCACCCAAAAATGAAAATTGTGACACAATTTACTCAGCCTGTCCTTCCAAGCCCATAAGACTTTCATTCATCTTCGGACACAAATTAAGATCTTTTTGATGAAATCTGAGAGATTCCTGTCCCTCCATTGACAGCTACGCAACTACCACTTTGGCGCTTCAAAAATTTCATAAAGAGATCGTAAAACTAATCCATATGAATTTAGTGAGTTCATGAGTTTAGTCCAAACTTTCTGAAGAGACTTTATCGCTTTATGTGATGAATAACATATTTTTTAGGCTTTTATTCACATATAAACATTCATCAACTCAAACATAACTTGTGGTAAAACGAAGCTCAAACACATTTGCTTGACGTACGAGAACCAATGAGGTTCATTCTCGTGTTACTTATATGTGAATAAAAGCCTAAATTCAATCTGTTTATCATATAAAGCGATCGAATCTCTTAAGAAAATTTGGACTAAACCACTAAATTCATATGGATTAGTTTACGATTTCTTTAACTTTATGAGGTGTCAGTTTCAGTTGCGTATCTGTCAACGGATGGACAGAAAGCTCTCGGGATTTCAGCTAAAAGATCTTCATTTGTGTTCCGAAGATCCAGGAAAGACTTACGGGATTGGAACAACATAAGGGTGAGTATAATGACAGAATTAATTGCTGTTGAACTACCCTTTTAAAATATCTTTTTTAGTTGAGGGACAGAAAACAAGTGACATAGTCCAGTGATTACCTCAGGTCTGAGGTGATATGCTACGCCACCGTGGGCACCTTGAAAATGTGATTGCTAAAATGCTATTAAAATCGTGACAACTGACATGGTGCCGTTTTTGAGAGCTGTTGAATACAGAGGGAGCAACTGCACAGGCAAAAAAAGCTCAGAAAAGACAGCCTTAAGAATGAAGGGAGTGAAGGAGGAATACGGGAGATGGGGCGGCAAGGTTCAGGAGTATTTTTAGGGCATGTTTATTCACAGACTGAAATGAACCCTCCTTGCACTTCTCTTGCTCGCACACCATCTGTTGAAGTCTTTCAGCTTTGTCAGGTCTAGCCAACGTCCCACAAGTGTTTGTGAGACACCTTTATTGAGAGTACTGCACATTCAATCAAATATTTAAGACAGTTAAGAATAACGGGCATGGCCTTAATAAAAAAAAAAATACACATCGCTAGTAGCTAGTGACCATATTTAACAATAAAAAAAATCTCCCACTATAAGAATAAGTAAAGCATCTGAAAATAAGGCAACTTGTGAATTAAACGTGTCTATTTCTGTTTAACAGACGTGTCCGTGCCTGACACCACAAATCCGTGGTTTGCAGAGATCAATCAGTGGTTCTTGGCTGACGTCACCTCAGACCGGGCACGAGCTCCCCTGACGGCTATTAAACGTCACCTGTCATTTCTGTCAGCCAGATGATCTTCAAAAACTTAATCTACCTAACTTCTCTACCTTCACACTCAAAGGACGGGGTCACACTAAAGAGCGACGATTTAATCGTTTAAGGCACAGGTAGGTTTAAAAAGTAGCCTACGTGTTTCCACAGAATGAGTTAAAGTTACGCGCGCTTTTCTGTGAGGTGATTTTACAACTTTTTAAAAATTAAACGAATGACGGGATCCATGTTCGTTATTGCGATTATGAACACGGGTTTATAGACTCATATAATACACGAAGACCGCATAAAATTAGCTACAAACTGAATGAGGAGGGCGGGGATGTGGTAAGACAACAGAGGAAAACTGCGAATGAAACCAACAGCTGTAACTTACATCATGTAAACTGGCTTGTCCGATCGAATCGATGTTAAATGTTCTTAAATCGTATGTAAGTGTTGTACAGTAAGTTTAGTTGGCTACCATATTTACTTCAAATTTGACATGGTAATAATCATACCAGTCACTACAGCTATTCTTACTATGGCAAAATAAATAAATAAAAACATAATAAATGAATACAGGATTTCTTTAAGGCAATTTAGTAAACTTTTCAGCATCTTCATTATTTTGAGACCATATTATTAGCAATTACTGTACTGACAGCATTTTAGCCAAAGCTTGTTACCACAATTAGAAATATAATAAGGTATAGCCTAATAAAGATATGATGGCCTTAATTTACACCAAAATTACTACACGTATTATTGTACTATAAAATCATACAATGATACAAACGGTGTGAAATTTTGTGATTTATTAATTTTCATTATGTAAAATATAACTTGTATTTTGGTGGAATCTACAGTTACCATGGTAAAGTTATACAAATGGTAAATACAAAAAATTTCCCCCTCAATGTGACTTGATCATGTTTCAGTGATTTTCAAGACTTTCCCATGAACATACCTTCCTCTGCTGTTTCTCCCAGGCAGGGTCCAGCAGAAGGTCCCTGTCCCAGGTGTCCTCCTGAATCATGTAGTCTTCCGTAGTCATCGTGTAGGTGTTGTTATACTGCACCTGTGTCTCAACAATAGTCGCCATCTTTTACTCTTATCCCTCTAACCCCTAATATTAGAAGTTATGTCCCTTGAGCTTTAGGTTGTAAACTAACAATCCTGTCCGTGCGTTAGAGGAGAAACCCCCGCTCAGTGTGTACTTGTATGACCGTGGAGGAAGAGGCCAGACTCCACTCGTCTGAGGTGCCTTTGTGGAGGTGCGAGCAGAACTTCTGCTGCCCAGTGCTCCTATCCTGGTCAAAAGTAGCACACGTGACTGCACCCCAATAAATAAGAGAACTAGTCGAGTGGGTGTCGGGTTATGCTACCTAAAAGGTGTGAGAGGCGGGACATACTGTGCACTGTGACCAATTACTGGAGGCTCTTTTAGTGAAGGGCAGGGAAAGACCTCACACACGCCTACTGGTGCCCTCCACTTTGCTAAGAACACCTGTTGTCCTTGGCTTTAGTCTTTATACTTATCCAAGTGACAGTTCTGGGGCCAGTTTAAAAGCATCCAGCTAACTATTATGCATTGAGAAAAGGTGCACAAGCAGTTCCCAGGCATGTTCAGATTGTTTCCCCTGTAAAAAAAAGTAATGTCTGTACCTTTGCTATACATTAATTAATATACACAGTTGCGCTTCTATCTCATTTAGATCAAACAGAAACAAGTCTGTAACACGTTAGAAGACCAATTCAAAAATTCTTATGGAAAAACTACTTCAGAAAATAACATTAAGAGATTGTTTTGCAAGCAATCATGTACTTCCTAAACAATAAAACTAAATCATTCTTTACAATAATGACAAGTAAATAAGCACAACATAACATATGCTGTCGTAGTACTAGTTTATTGCAGTAAGCATGCGATGCCAATCAGTGTTCATGCAGAAGCTGGTGTAGGAGAGTACACTTTACCAGTCGCAAGGTTTTTGCAATATACACACATTAACAAGTCATGCACATATTCATTAGAAGGTGATAAAAACAGTACGACCAGCTCATATCCTATCACCTGCAATAGAAATAATTATCGTTTCATACATGAGTTATAAAAATGAGTACTGGAGTTTCCTTCACACTCGGTAGGGATGTCCTTATAAAGAGATTAAAAAAAAGATCCTTAAAAATAAAAAGGAAAAAAATGGACAAACAAAGGAAAATACTGGAGCGGAGCTCTTTCTAAAAATAAATGGGACACAAACGCTAGAAGTTGTGTTATTGTTATCGTCCAGTTTGTGCAATAAGGGTGACGATATCTAGGGAGAAAGTAGACGGAGAGAGCATTCTGTTATCCATGGAAATTGTAGAGCGTATACCATCTAGAGTCAAAGAGACTTAAGCTGGAAGAGTATGTTGGAGAAGGTGAGGGATTCTTTTGATATTACAGAGCTGAGATCCTGAATGGAAGGTTCTTCTCAAACACCGATTAGTATCTATCTGCCACAGACATCTGTCATCATTAACGAATGCCACAGACATCACAGAAATCTGTCAACCACAAATATCTGCATGTCAAAGATCTTCATACCACTGACATAGGGAGTATCATGGTTACTCTGACTATGAATAACAGATATATCTAATTTCAGGTAATGGACAGTTCCTCATTCTCCAGAATAAGATCTAAAATTGAGGTAATCTAGTCCTTATTCCATCGTTTCTACAGGCAAAGGTAAATAGCCACTATCGACTTACTTCCGTAGACACAACAAAGCAATGCAGATGTGTGTGACAATGCATGTGAAGATGCTATATGTCTTGTTTTGGTATAGAAAAGAATCATCATCACCTCATGTGGCTGTAAAATCAAGAACAACAGCAACTTCTAGTGAGATAAACCAAACTTAACTATCATGCTCCCTCTAGAGGAAAGGTCCTGTAAGTAGCCCTCAGGCAGCTCAGGTTCAGCAGAGGTTTTTCCCCATCTAAAGCCACTTGTTTTATAGGACATTCAACTACCAGGTATGTAATCTAAATCTGTGCCACCTAATTATCGTACATTCAGCTATTTCAAACACAAACAGCATATCAGACTCTCATTTGAACAGGTAACACAATGTAGCTTTCAGCTTAACATGTTTTTTTAATCTGACCAAAAACAAAAAAAAATTGGGTAAACCCTAACTATTTGGGATGACTTTGCCTACTGTCATTCTAAAAGGCAAAAGCAGAGGTTTATTGTAGGAATGACTTGCTGGGTTTTAACTCAGCGATTTATCAAAGTCAAGCACTGCCCTCCAAGATAAGGGTTGCCAGTGTCACTGAGTCCAAATGAGAGTCTTGCAAATAAAATCTTGGCCAGTGCCTTGTGTCTAGTCACAGAGCTTTCGGGGATGTGTTCAAGCAGTGGTTAACACTGAACAAACGTAACAATTAGCACTGGGGATGCGGCGAGGGCGGCGGTGAGCTGGGCGTTAACGGCGAGACGACTCGAGGCAGCCTGGGGGGACAGGGGTTAAATCAAATAAACAAACTAAAAAGGCACATGGAAGAGGGCCGGGTCGACGATATTGGAGGAACTCTTGAGCAAGGTCCACATCTGCCAAGCCTTTAAGTGACTCACAATCACTCACCTTTGTCACACACCTTTATCAGCCAACCTTACTCAAGCCACACTTATTTAAAGCTGTCTTTACTGCACTGACTAATAATTCCATTCATTCAACCGCTTTTATCCACATTCTCTCCGAAGCTAAACCAACAGATCAATTATTAGAGCACCAAGCACCAAGCCATTACCGAGACACACTAACCACCGAAGCAGTAAATAGTCACCCCCGCCACCACCCCTTTTGCCAGTGACAGATAGTAGTATAACACGGGTGTTTAGAGAAACCCATTGGCTATAGCAATGGTGACGAGAGTTGAGGAATCTACCAGAGGGGTGGGGTGGTGGTGGTGAGGAGAAATACAGCGGATACACGGTCAGGCGCAAACGCTATCGGGGAGGACGACAGGTAGAAAGGGGGCGAGGCGCAGTGCGTTTACCTGAATTGAGTCAGAGAGACCTTCTCGTTCATTGTGCGACGCTAACTTTCTTCCCCCCAAAACCAGCACTGCGTATGGTGTCCACAGTTCCTTAGGGACCTAGTTAAGTTGGAACAGTCACATCAGAAAGCGTTTGTTTTTTGAGGGGGGTGAAACAAGAAAACAAAAAAGAAACATGCACAATGGAAGCAGATGCGAGCGAAGCCTTGTGGGAGATATCTTGAATTACGTACAAATACCAGAAAAGGAATTGTAAAATGGCCTCCTCACACTCACACATGTACAAGTTTTACAGTATGCTTGCGTCATAAAAGCATAGTCATCATCGTGCCACACTCCTGTTAAAGAAGCTGCATGGGACTATGGGTGGTTAAAAAGTACCAAAAGCTGGGCTGAAGATTTTGCTGCTCCTGGGGAAGGGGTTTGGGATGGTGTGTGCAGCTGGGGGGGGGGGGGGGGGGTATAGAGTGGGGTTGCCCCCAGACTTACCCCATCCATAGTGACAGGGGTGAGATTGGGATCAGTCTCTAGTCCTTTAGCTTCTTTTCGGGGCTCCGATTCATACGAGTCTGGTCGTTTTACAAAGGAAAAACAATCATGAAACATCAAAAGGCAAGAATAGCTAAAGCTCTAAGCAAAAGCTCTCGAGTTTCCTCTTTAAATGATCAGGCAGGCTCTTTAGTTTTTGAAGGTGTGTTATAGTCAGTAAAGATCGGGTACAGATCTTTAAGTCTTCTCTTCTGAGAACACTTGCGGCAAAAACAGTTACTGTAAACTACAAACATGAATGTCAATGCAAAATGTTTTCTAAGATCACATTCACACACTGGCATCCTCAGCACGTAGCTGCGAACAGGGGCACGGTAAACAAATGAAATACTGTCACTAAATGAGAGGCAGATGCAAAGAGAGATGGAGAGAGATGCAGTGAGGGTCATCTATGGAGTTGCAGCAGCGAAATGAGCAGGAAGACTGAAAGAAACTGATAGGAATCTCCCAATTTCATTTAATCCCAAATCACAGCACCACAGAAAATACAGCACTTTCGTGTAGCCTTAATCCAGTTTCACATTTTAAGACTACAGATAAAAAAATAGCAAACTTGAATACATTTCACTACTAATGCATATGAATCATAGGCCACTCATGATTTTGGCGTTTTTTTTTCTAGAAAAAAGAGAATTTTGGCTATAAACAATCATTGTGGAAAAAAAAGCCACAAGAAATAACATTTCGTCTCTCTTATAGCTGTAAACAAAAGTTAAAAATTAAGCAGAGTATTTCTCTTTAAAATGATACGCGAGTCCCTTGTCACTGTTTATAAAAACATGATAGCAATAATAAAAGACACTTACAAAAACAGATTCTACAATGCATCTTGGCAGTTAAGTTGGCGAGCATAGAGATGCTCCCATAAGACAGATCCCAGCTAAAGCTGACTAGCTAAACCTTCCTCTGATTGGCTGCTCATACATCACCATATTTATGGAAGTAGCTACATCAAAGTTGGAGGGGAGAGAAGTCACAGTGTCTTTCAGCTTTCAGGATGGGTGGACAGGGATGGAAGGGTGGGGTTAAAGGTCATCACTAAATTTTCTCCCATCTGAGGTGTAAGGGATGCGTATGTATGTGCGTGTGGATCGAGGTCGCTTCCCTGTTCACATGTGCCTTCCTGTTGTGTCAACCAATGGAAAGCATACACGCTACACCAGTCCCAGAGAAAAACAAGAAACACACAAAGACATGTGAAATACTTTTCCAACCCTGGTCCTACACTTCACACACCTTTGGAGTAAACATACATTCAACTTATTTAAATGTTCTTTTAATGCATTGAAATCTAACATCTTAACTAAATGAGTGTGTAAACTGGTTCATATAACTATAATAATCAAGCAATATTTAAAAATATCAAGTCCAGTATTCATTCATAGGCTACAAACACTTAATATAAAAGTTAAAAAGCATCATGGCTAGTGCCTAATCTACCCCTCAAAACTAACTGGCTATTAGATTGAAGGTTTCTTTAAACAGACAATGTGTTATATTGGTTTAGTGTGCAGGAATGAGAGCATGCAGTTTCCCTTTTCAAGCCCTGACTACACTGGGTGTGTGTGAGAGATCAGAACCAAGGTTAGAGACTCCAGTCTATAGTTAAAACTGACACAGCCACCGTCTTAAACCCAAGCACACATGTCAAACATACACCTGTGGCTTCTTTCTGACACACACACACACGCGCAGCACAAGGAAAGGAGAGGCAGAGAGGACGTGGAGCACACTATCGGAAGGGTGTTTCAGGGGTGTGTAGGGCGAGTTCGGGGCGGCGGAGGAGGGGCTCCTTGTGCGACGGCGGTATCGGCGGTGGCTCATACACGCGAGGTGTTGCCATTGAGATGGCAGGCACGGAGGCGGCGGGCAGGACTGGCCTGAGGGACTCGAGCGTTGCCACCTGCTGAGTCGGGACACCGGGCAAAGCCTGCAGTGCGGACATTGCTGCAAGGTGGTTGGGAGGTGGATACGCATACTGGTATTGTTGGTATTGTTGGTATTGCTGCAGCTGCTGGTACTGCTGGTAGTACTCCGCGTAATATCTGTGAGAAATGGAGGAGAGAAAACACACATGCACATCCACGCAGACAGGAAAAGAGAGACAGAAATTGTGCATATACAAACGAATGTATACACCATTAGACAGGGACAAACACAGAAACACATTAACACACATACACACACAGAAACACACACAGACACACACATCACCACCACTGTAAATCAGAACTAAAACAGCCAACATTTTGAAACGTACAAACTTTTGCTGTAATTGTTTATTATAGCCGCGTTTCCACTGCATGAACTTTCCCCAGGAACTAGGGACTTTGGGGTGGTACTCCACCGCAGGAACCAGGGTCTAAATGAAGTTCCGCGTAAATATTTCCCGCACCGAAAGGCCCTGCTTGCGAGATAGTACTTTTTCAAAGTTCAGGAACCTTCAGGGGTGGGATTTGGCCGCTGAACATGCCGCATTTTGATTGGTTGACTCCGCAGCATTTTATTTCAATCACCAATTTTTTAAATCTGTTGTGGTGCGTGCAGGAACAGTTGTTTGCTATTCTAATCAACAATGGAGTTTAAAAAATACAACCGATGACGAGGTTCAGGCTTTATTAAGCTTTAATTCAGAGCGGGAACTGTAAAATAGCGTGCAGTCCTACGTCACCAGACTAATTTGCCTAATCTTCACGGTACTTTAGGCCGTAGTGGAAACACAGACAGCAACAGGTCTGAGGGGAAAAAAAAGTTCCTGGGACAAATTTTCCCGGATAATTTCGGTGGAAACGCGGCTTATCTGTCTTTAATTGAAATCAACTCACCTGGCTATAGGGTCGTCCTCCTGTGCGGCAGCTTCCTCTCGACCTGCAGGCGTGGGCAACAAGGCTCTGCGCTTGGCCCTCTGGTACATAAATGGTTTCATAACAGGGTCAGGTAAAAGTGGGGCAGATCTTCTTAGTGGACTCCGGTCCCTCTCGCCAGACTTTGAGCTAGCCTGTTGCTGTTCAGCTAGCACTTGCTGTCCTTGTGCAAAGTAGTGTGCCCTTGCTGCCTCAAAGAAAGCTGCTGTGTCAGCTGCCCCAAGAGCCCCGTAAGCCGGGGACGTGCTGTAGAGAGCCGGTGCTACCGTATAAGCTTGGTTAACAGCAGTACCTCCTGGTACCTCCATGCTCGGCGCTGCAGTTAGAAACACTTGATTTGCCATGGCGGGCGTGTAAACCTGTTGACCGTATGCAGCGGCGGCTGCTGCGGCGGCTGCGACTGCACCACTCGTCATCTGCCCATAGAAGGCTGGGTTAACAGAGCCATACATCTGTGCGGCAGCTGCGGCAGCACTGTTGTTGAGTGCCTGATTTGTAACTGTCCCACCGTAGAGCTGATTGGCAACTGTACCGTACACTTGACTAGCTAGTGCTCCGTAGACGGCTGGTGCCACCGTGGTTCCACCTTCAGCTCTTGCACCAGCAGCTGTAAGTCCAGTCAAAGCAGCATAGGTGGGGTCAAAAGTTGAGGTGTTGTATACCGAATTGTGGACACTCTGTTGAACCTGTAGCGGGAGGCCGGCGGCGGCGGCAGCGGCGGCTGCTAACACGGCCGCTTGGCTCTGGTACTGCTCCAGGGTGGGCTTCCCAGCTGGACATTCACCTGCATAGTGACCCTGTTTTCCACAGCTCACACATGGGATTTTCCCAGTTGGAGCCTGCTTGCTTGGTTGAACTTTGGACAGCTCCACGGATAGTGGTCGTCCTTTGAAAGAGGTCCCGTGCAAAGCCTCAATAGCCTGTAGCGCATCTTCCTTGTTCTCCATGTGTACAAAAGCATAACCTAATAAAGGAGAAGACAGAAGTGTTATTATTAAGGACTTACTTATTATTCAGTGTTATTACCCACACTTTAAATCAGGGGAAGCCAACCCAGCCCCTGAAAGATACCTTACTGCAGACTTCAGTTCCAACCTTTGTCTGACACATCTGCCTGTTATTTTAGCTACATTCAGACTGTCAGTGCAAATCCAATTTTTGTGCATATCCGATTGAAAATCCGATTAGAATTAGCTGATGTGAACAGCAAAAAAAAAAAAAAAAAAAAAAATCACATGAAATATGATTTTTACAAATCCGTTACAAGCTACATCCATATGTGGTTTGAAATCCTATTGAAATCACATTACTGGGAATCCGTTTCAGTCTGACCGCTCTGATCGGATTTTGCATGGTTTATGTAACTCTCACGCCACGTAAAATGTAAACATCAGATGTTGTTATAGGAAACATGCTGATAGTCGCTGCCGAAACAATGCTGTGTTGTTGCAGTGTTGGACGAGCAGAAAATGACAATATAACGGAGACATATTTTGAAACTGGGGGAGACAACAGCGCGGAAAAAAGCCTCCGAAGACGCATAGTCCAGTGCACAGCTACACATCTCCATGTTGTAAGATTTAAATAAGATAACATCTCTATTGCAAACACCTCCATGTGTGCGGTTGTTGTTGTTTTTGGCGCATGCCTACCAACATAACGTCATTGCCATAGAAATCAATGCAGATATTCCGGAAGACTAAAGTCAAACACAAATCAGATCTGAACAGTTGCGATACACATTGTGGACATCTATAATTTTAGATCAGATTCCATTCGGATACACAAATAATCTGACTTGGACTGACAGTGTGAATGTAGCGTTTGAAGTAGTCCTGAGCACCTCAGGAGCGTTTTATTAGGGTTGTAGCTGAACTCTGAAGGATAGTAGCCCTCCATGAGCAGGGTTGGGGGTCGGGATTTTGCAACTATTCTCTTACCTTTCACCTTATCACACTCCAAAACTTTCCCAAAGGTCTGAAATAGCTCCTGGAGGTCTTCTGTTGTGCACATACTACTCAGATTACCCACAAATACCTTCGTCGAGTGGAGTGGGCGTCCTCGGGACTCTTCAACCACGAGGTTACGACCTTTGAACTCTCGGCCATTGAGCTCCCGAATGGCACGTTCAGCAGCGCCCTCTCCTTGAAGGTGTACAAAAGCAAACTGCCTCAAAACACTACAGCTAACAACCTGGCCGTATGACTCAAAGATGGCTGACAGTTCTTCTTGCGTGGTATCCAGGGCCAGATTCCCTACGAAGAGCTTAACCGTGTGGCCCTTATCCATTGTGCTGAAATGAGGAAAAGACAATTTTGACATTTCAGACAAGGACATAAAAGCATGTGTAAGTACAATTTGAAAAGTGAGGGGTGAGTATTCCCTTACAAAATGGGACAGTGACGACATCAGATATTAATTATTATTCCATTCACAGTCTTATAGTAGGGGAGAGCCGGGACGATTGAAATGCGGGACGAATGAAACATTGAGATTTCCTTGAAAACCACTCACGTCATGTACGTCAAATTTCATCAGCATGTACAGGACGCAATGCCGACCAGACCCGCGAAAACATTTCTTCTTTACGGCATGCCGTTTTAAAGTTAGAGCCGGAAAGCTGTTTTTGAGTGTGGTTAGTGAATTCTTCCGTGCGCTACTTTTTTTTTGACTGACAAGTTGTATTTATTGTTTCATGTGCCATTGTAATGATAATACGGCAGGTGTTTTAGTACTGCAACACACCCTTAAGTGTGTAATATGAGAGTTTTTTTAGTTTAAGGACAAAACAGATTTAACTGGCCGGAGGCGCTGTCGGGACGGTTGAAACAGCGACTCTTGCCAGTTAAACCTGGCCTATTAGAAAGATTACGCAAAATGCGAAAAAGGCTTATCGCCTATTGTTTATTGGGCGACAGAACAAAAAATTTTAATATGAATCTTAAAATTTAAATAAATTACAAAATATGTTTGTAGCAATATGTACATAAGTTACTTGTCAGGTATTGTTCATAAAAACAAGCATTAGATGAATAGTTACCGTTTAAACTGTTATGTTTCATCCGTCCCACTCGTGTGTTTCAATCGCCCCGCTCTGGAGGGACGATTGAAACAAAGCACAACTCCCGTTCAAAGTCAATTTTTACTTAAATCATTCTATATTTCTACCGAATAACACATGATACTAAGAGAACACATATGTGAGTTGTTGATCACAAAAAAAAAAAATAAATACCATGATGTTTGTGATCGTGAATGATTATCGTACTCAAGTGCTTCATACAATACCAAGGTAATTATGGATGTATTTGATATATTGGCCAATAAATCTATGCAAATTTTTATATAATTTTTGGGAGCCCAAAGTCCAAAAACTCTTACCCTTAAATCCATGTCCCAAGCACACGATTATAGTGATGTTCTCTTATGTAGCCTAGGCTATATGACAGACTTGCTTAGCTAAGTTTAAGTTAAATTAAGTTTAAGTTAAGTTTGCCTGTTGCACTAAACTGTATTTTCCTTTTTGAAGTAATTCCAATCATATTTCAAGCAATTCAAAAACATAATGGTGAAGTGTCTCAGCAGATTTAAATAATACATTTTTATTGGCTTTAAGATAGTTGGCCAAACTTTCTTATCGGGTAGTTAACGATAACATTAAAAATGGAAATTTATAAGCTGATACCGATGGTGGCCGATATATTGTGCATTCCTAGTGGTAAAACCATGGTTTTCAGACATGTCCCCAAAACAACAATAACAGTATCGTTTTGTACCTTATTGTTAGTATTATTTCCCAAACTTGTATAGATTTATACAGATGGGGAGAGGGAATAATAGTTCAATAATGCTTGGTCCTTAGTGAAAATCATGTGTTAATTCTATGTTGTTTGATGTGACAAAAGTCCAGAGTTACAGATGACACCATGTTTGTCATAACAATATCTTAAAAAAATACATATCACAATTAAATTTAGTCCTAAAACATTAACAACATAACATTATTCAGCACACACACACAAAACAATGGAATATATCGATGAAACATTTATTCAGCATTTAAAGAAAATAATTTGTTGCAGTTGCAGTCACAAAGCCACAGTAATCTGGTGACGCACGAGTAAACACGTTCACTTCCTCAATCTAACAGCTCACGGAACAAACACACACACAAACATCACACTAAAGGATAACCGTTTTGTTTTAACCCTGACACATCATTCAAACCCATTTTTAAATGTATAAATGTGTGAGAAACGCTGACTCGCCGTTCTCTTTATAGCGCTCTGGCGTCAACAACACGAGTAGCGCGTGTCGACTGATTTACTGAATGTAACATTTCTGACACAGATGTTTACAAAACACTCTCGATCTCTTCCGTCATCAACACCACAAATGTCCGCGATGCAACTACATAGTTTTATATTTTCATTATTAATGCATGCGTGCAATTTTCTATTCATTCTTTCCAAAATAAATCTCTAGATGACTCATTTTGGGAGGATTTTTTGGAGTGTCCCCGCTCCCCCCCAAACCCCTTTGCGTTTCTCTATAAATCACACCGCGAGCTCGGCTACATCTTTCCGTGTTTCATTGGCGATCGTTACCTATTGGTTCTATATGATGAATTATGGTATGCTTTAAACATAAACAAATATAGAGAGGAAAAAAAAATCTTCCATCTTACCTAAGCGGTGCGGGGTTTCAAAATGGTCGGTCCACTTCCGTTCTTTGGAAACGCTCTCATTCTTCAGCAGAGGACTGAGTGAGCGCGTGCTGATGCATACACATATACACACACACACACTGCGCGTGCATCTACATTGCATCATTTTTGTGGTTTCATTGTAAACAGGAATTTAAAAAAACTTAACTCAAAGCAAGCAGAGACCTTGCAAAAAAGTAGGCCTACTTCAAATGCACCATGGTACAAACCACTTTTTTTTTTAATCACATAATGTTTTTAGCTGCTTTCAATTAAGTTTGGTTAAATTCTCTGAATCTGATATGTAAGCACTGTAAGCAACTTTGAATTGTTTTTTCATAAATAAGAATACAATCAGTTTTTTATTCCACAATAAATGAATGATGAATGGCTTATTTTGGGCAAAACAGATGCTTGTTTTTTTATTGGGATAAAATAAAAAAATCACAGCACTGTTGTCCCTCTTTGTCAGTCGGGGAACATTATTAAACATGCTTTATATATTGTTTTATTTTTTCTTTATCTGTACAACAATAGTAAAAAACAAAAAACAATACAACAATTAATAAATTACAACACTTTAGGACAGTTAGCCAATGGGAAATTAATTTTAAAGTGATTATTACAGAAGTGCTGAAGATTTCTTGAAAATGCTTACAAATCGCCTCATCGTATAAAAATATTTGTTTAACTTTGTTTCTAAGTTTAAACTTTGATTTGGAAGTTCCAGCAGCTGTGTGTAAAATCAGACAAACTAAAGCATAACGGACTGAATTATAACTATGAAATTCAGCAATATATCCACACCATCTACATAATTACACATGGTTTAATTTCTGTATTTGTGGCATCAGAATCTCATCTCAACCTGAACATACATTCATGACAGCTTCAGACAGGCACGTTTTTGGTCTCTTATCTCGTTCCTTCCATATATCTGTGCTTGATGTCCATCTGTATTCCTTGACGTGTGTGAAGGTCACATGACCCATTACAGATGAGCTGCCGGTGTGTCAGTGACTTTCCGTCCTCTCCCAGCGATGGGCCGATCTCTCTCCTCCCACAGGGTCACACCGTCACAGGCACAGATCTGTTTAGGGTTCTGAAACAAGCCGGCCGATCGAGCAATGATTCCACATGCCAGTCTGAGACCGGAGCGAGAGAGAGAGAGCGGACATTAAGCAAACACACACACAGTCCACTGAAGAACATGAAAAACAAGCGCATTAGCTCCGCACAGAGTGGGATTGGATTTCTGCAAGACTTAAAGGGATAGTTTACCCAAACATAAAAATTCTGTCATCATTTACTCACCCTCAAGTTCTTCCGTTGAACACAAAAGAAAATATTTGGAAGAATATTGGGAACCAAACAGTTGCTGGTCCCATAGTGTGAAGGGGGGAAAATGAGGCCACATTCACATTCTTCAAAATGTCTTTTTTATGTTCAGGAGAAAGAAACTCATACGGGATTGGAATAACATGAGGCCGAGTAAATGACATGAAATTTAAATTTTTAGGTGAACTATGCCTTTAAATCAGGTTATAACAACATTAGAAGAAGTGTTTCCTCTTTATTTTAAATCTCTGTCATGTTTTTCTCTGGATAAAAAAACTGATTCAGACAAAGTTAATCAGCAGACACAAGAACCCAATATTAGTTACATTACTAATCAGTCTGACAGTTAAGAGCTAGACATCATGTTTTTTTATATTGTCAGTCCATTTAAAAATCCATGTCATCAAATGCAATGTAGCAGGTTTCTTACGATATAAGTATCAACTTTATCCACATAAATCCAGTACATTTGCTATATAGTATCTAATCACTTTACTCAAATCTCAATAGTTTGATTGTTTACAGGTCCTTCTCAAAAAGATAGCTGACATATTTTAGGTCTTTTATTGTTTTAATACTGATGATTTTGGCATACAGCTCATGAAAACCCAAAATTCCTATCTCAAAAAATGAGCATATCATGAAAAGGGTCTCTAAACGAGCTATTAACCTAATCATCTGAATCAACTAATTAACTCTAAACACCTGCAAAAGATTCCTGAGGCTTTTAAAAACTCCCAGCCTGTTTCATTACTCAAAGCCGCAATCATGGGTAAGACTGCCGACCTGACAGCTGTCCAGAAGGCCATCATTGACACCCTCACGCAAGAGGGATAGACACAGAAAGAAATTTCTGAACAAATAGGCTGTTCCCAGAGTGCTGTATCAAGGCACCTCAGTGGGAAGTCTGTGGGAAGGAAAAAGTGTGGCAAAAAACGCTGCACAACGAGAAGAGGTGACCGGACCCTGAGGAAGATTGTGGAGAAGGACCGATTCCAGACCTTGGGGTCCTGCGGAAGCAGTGGACTGAGTCTGGAGTAGAAACATCCAGAGCCACCGTGCACAGGCGTGTGCAGGAAATAGGATACAGGTGCCGCATTCCCCAGGTCAAGCCACTTTTGAACCAGAAACAGCGGCAGAAGCGCCTGACCTGGGCTACAGAGAAGCAGCACTGGAGTGTTGCTCAGTGGTCCAAAGTACTTTTTTCGGATTAAAGCAAATTTTGCATGTCATTCGGAAATCAAGGTGCCAGAGTCTGGAGGAAGACTGGGGAGAAGGAAATGCCAAAATGCCTGAAGTCCAGTGTCAAGTACCCACAGTCAGTGATGGTCTGGGGTGCCATGTCAGCTGCTGGTGTTGGTCCACTGTGTTTTATCAAGGGCAGGGTCAATGCAGCTAGCTATCAGGAGATTTTGGAGCACTTCATGCTTCCATCTGCTGAAAAGCTTTATGGAGATGAAGATTTCATTTTTCAGCACGACCTGGCACCTGCTCACAGTGCCAAAACCACTGGTAAATGGTTTACTGACCATGGTATTACTGTGCTCAATTGGCCTGCCAACTCTCCTGACCTGAGCCCCATAGAGAATCTGTGGGATATTGTGAAGAGAAAGTTGAGAGACGCAAGACCCAACACTCTGGATGAGCTTAAGGCCGCTATCGAAGCATCCTGGGCCTCCATAACACCTCCGCAGTGCCACAGGCTGATTGCCTCCATGCCACGCCGCATTGAAGCAGTCATTTCTGCAAAAGGATTCCCGACCAAGTATTGAGTGCATAACTGAACATAATTATTTGAAGGTTGACTTTTTTTGTAATTAAAAACACTTCTTTTATTGGTCGTATGAAATATGCTAATTTTTTGAGATAGGAATTTTGGGTTTTCATGAGCTGTATGCCAAAATCATCAGTATTAAAACAATAAAAGACCTGAAATATTTCAGTTGGTGTGCAATGAATCTAAAATATATGAAAGTTTAATTTTTATCGTTACATTATGGAAAATAATGAACTTTATCACAATATGCTAATTTTTTTAGAAGGACCTGTATATTGTCGCAAAATGTAAACAATATTCGCCCAGCTCTATGTATAAAGTTGGATATATAAGTACATCAGTATATCCAGAAACGCGACTGTAAAGCATAAAGATATCATCAACATTAACAGCAAGATTTTATGTAACACTGGTCCGAAACAATGTGTTGTGAAAAGTGCTATACAAATAAAACTGACCTGTCTCCTGAGTTTCCTGTTATTTTGGACAGCGGGTGATTCCCACGGCCCAAATCATCCTCCCCAGAATCCACCACCAGAGATCGACCAATCACGTCCCACACCTGTCAAACAGAGCAGGAGAAACATGTGACATCATAGCGTGGCATATCATACATGAACACGCAGCAAACGCAAGTATACACTGGCTTTGGTAAATCAGTGCATGAATATTTTCAGATGACACTGAATGATATCAGAGTTAAAAAGGAGGTGTAACCATAAAACAGAAGGTTAGTGTAATTAACAATAACAGAGACTTTAGATAATTTCATATGTGAATCCAAGCACTCTGCCTACACACACACGCGCGTGCGCACACACACACACACACACACATCTGACTGCTTATACTGGCAGCTCCTGCGAGCAACATGGACTGTATTTTGAGATCAATAAAAATTGATCAATACAATATAATTGATATTATATTGATCTTTATTACCTTTATCTGAGAGTCTTCTAGCCGGAATGAAGCTCTTCCTTCAGGATCTGCCGTAATGTTTCCCAGATCGCCCACATGCTAGAGAGCACACAGAGTCACAGCGTTAAACACAAACATTTATATTCCTTATTTCCTTTGTCGATGTTAGTCAATATAAATATAAAAATAAAGCAATAAAAATATATAAAAAAAAAAGCAATAGAAAATATGAAATTCTGTTATTGCTTCTTAAAATAACCCTATAAATATTATTAGAAACATTAAAAATATATAATACATTTGTTATTAATACATAAACAAATTAAATGTATATAATAAAAAACAATATACATTATATATATATATAAAATAAAAAATAATATATATAATACATAATATATTTTATAATCTATAAAATAAAAATTAAATGTATATTATATTTATATAAATAAGTATAATATATTTATATTAGTATATTTATTTATATAAATAAAATAAAATGTGTTATTGCTTTTTTTAAATATTATAAACATTAAAAACAAACACATTTTTAATTAATACTTTTTCTACACAAAATTACCATAGTTTAAATATTTAACTATATAACTATCTAACTATATATATATATATATATATATATATATATATATATATATATAAAACCATATATAAAAATAAATCAGTAAATGAATAAATAATACTAACAACAGCAATAAATAAGTAATTAAAAAACACATTACTTATTAATAAATACATTAATAAAATGCATTTAATAATAAATCATTTGCTTCTTCTACTACAATATTACCATAGTTTTAGGACATTTTGAAATGACCGTAAAATCCCACTTATATATTGTATATAGAATACACCGGGGCTAGTTGTCAACTTCATAAACTATATGGTTTATTTAAAAAAAAAAAACCTTCATGAACTATAAGGTTTACATAAGTTGTAACAAGTTTAGAATGTGTTCAATAATCTTTTTTCTTGGTGAATAGCATTAGAAATCTCCAAGGCTTTAAGGTTTGTGTGTGTCCAGAAGCGAATATAAGGTAAATGTACCCTGTCTGAGTCCTGAGGAGCTCCATGCGGTTTCCTGAACGGATTGAAGTGATCTCCACAGCTGAAGGACACAGCACAAATATAATCATGATTATCCAGAAAACACTCTGCAGGACAAGGTCAAATGCATTCAGATATTTCATTCTGAGCTAATGCAGTGTGTGTTTTGTTTCAGGGAAAGATTTCTAATGAACTGTTTTACACACGATCACCAGACTGGCTGGGGCTCATGCTCCTAAACCCATTGTAACAAACACAGACTGCCATGTGATCTAAAGGTGAAAGGTCGTGATACCTCCTGCAATCCTGAGTGAGGTCGCCGAGCTCGTGCACATGCAGGCCGTGCGCTCCTGGCTTCAGCCCGTCAATCGTCCCGTCAATCAAACAGCGTTCCTGTGACAACTGCAGGAACCGGACCACGCCCTGCACAAGCCCCGCCCCCCTGACCATCGCCACGGCAGCGCCCAGGTCTGACAACAACAACACACACAGATAACAAATCAGAGACCTCTACTTAAACAAATTCACTAACTTAATAAAGAACTTTACAGCCATGACTGAAGTAGAACAGATAAATATAATATTAGGAGAGGGACAGACAGCAGTGTGTGTGTGTGTGTGTGTGTGTGTGTGTGTGTGTGTGTGTGTGTGTGTGTGTGTGTGTGTGTGTGTGTGTGTGTGTGTGTGTGTGTGTCTGCCACAGCCTGAGGGACAACAGGTGAATGTGTGTGTAATGTGTGTATTGCCTGACCTCAGTGTGTTTCCCTACTGTCCACCACAGTGACCCTCAGTAATGTGTGTGTGTGTGTGTGTATGTTAAAACACGGTGGTATCAAATGTTCACACGTTCTAATTTGTTACACTGTTCATTTAAATTTAAGTTATGTTATAATATTTTATTATTTTGATATTCTAATTTGTTTCACTGTTCATTTAAATTGATGTTATAATATTTTATTATTATTATATTATTTCAAGCTTTGGCAATATTGTATTATTTACAGACATGCCAATAAAGCAATTTTGAATTTGAAACAAGCATTAGTCCCGTTTCACGCTTGTTCACATCAAGCGGCAACCTTCCAGTCTCTCTCTTGAATCAAACACAAAAGTGACTTAAACTTCAATTCATCGACTGGCCACTAGAGACCGGCTCCAGAAGAGAGTCAATCCCATAGAACCCCATGTTAAAATGCCCAACTTTACACCAGAAAAAAATGTGTTTACAGCCTGGTACAAAAAGTGGTTTTGGTCTATATAGATAATTTTGCCCTGCATGAAAACTGTGAGAGGGGTGAATTTTTTATAACTCATCCATTTAAATTATATTAACACTTAAAGTCGTGCATAATTAAGGGCGTGGCCACTTGAGTGACAGGTGGATTGTTGCTGACGTCACTAATTGCCGTTTGTCTGCTGTCTGTTAGCGCCACGTCACCTCAGATAATCCGTTTATCCGGGAGTGACGCGCTGCCAAGATGGCGACGGCCGGCTCCGCCCTACTTTGGGTTTAAAAAATGTTCTTCAGAAACACTACGGGTGACGTCATGGACACAACGTCCATATGTTTTTTACAGTCTACGGTTCTCATTGTGCTTTGACACTTTCACACCTGATTCTGAGCTGCCCATTCCCTTCAGCACTGCCCGTCTGCCTGTGCTCTCTATCAGAGTCTGGACCTGTGAAGACGTCAGCGCCGTTTCAACCAGAACCTCCTCCTTACCCAGGTTTATCTGCACCGACTGCACTCCTAAACACACACACACACACACACACACACACATATGAATGAGATAATAGCTCATGACACAGAAAAGTGTTTCATGTTGTGCTCGACTCACCTGGTTCTTTCTCCAAAACACCCTTTACTGCATTAACACAGCTGTCACATGACATCTGCACCGCAAACTCAAGCTGTGCAAAAAGGAAATTAATGTGGATATTTATATTTATTATACAGTATATTACATGTATATATATATATATATATATATATATATATATATATTAGTGCTATATATATATATATATATATATATATATATATATATGAATGATTAATCACAATTAATCGCATCTAACATAAAAGTTAATATAATGTTATATATATATATATATATATATATATATATATATATATATATAATTATATATATATGGCCCAGCTGGCCCACCTTTACAGGTACTCTGTCTGCCCCATCTGTGATCCAGTGGCTTCGCTCTCTGTCCTCCTTCTCCCTGGGCCAGCTCAAGGCTTGGCTACATCTCTCCACAATACAAGAGTTTGGTGGCTACAGCCGGTCATCAGATGGTCATCACCGCCCTTCCTTGGTGTTTCGTCAATTTGAGCCCATAACACCTCGGGAGGGCTCGACAGCAGATCCAGCGTCCTGGATCTACCTCTGCTGACCACCACACAACTCTATGCAGTGTTTAGTCCTTCAACAGGTTTGCTCTGCCAACGCACCTCCCGCTGTACCCAAATCCGCACCGCTGTACCCAAATCCGCACCGCTGTACCCAAATCCGCACCGCTGTACCCAAATCCGCACCGCTGTACCCAAATCCACACCGCTGTACCCAAATCCACACCGCTGTACCCAAATCCGCACCGCTGTACCCAAATCCGCACCGCTGTACCCAAATCCGCACCGCTGTACCCAAATCCACACCGCTGTACCCAAATCCGCACCGCTGTACCCAAATCCACACCACTGTACCCAAATCCGCACCGCTGTACCCAAATCCACACCACTGTACCCAAATCCGCACCGCTGTACCCAAATCCACACCGCTGTACCCAAATCCGCACCGCTGTACCCAAATCCGCACCGCTGTACCCAAATCCGCACCGCTGTACCCAAATCCACACCACTGTACCCAAATTCGCACCGCTGTACCCAAATCCACACCGCTGTACCCAAATCCACACCGCTGTACCCAAATCCGCACCGCTGTACCCAAATCCGCACCGCTGTACCCAAATCCGCACCGCTGTACCCAAATCCGCACCACTGTACCCAAATCCGCACCGCTGTACCCAAATCCACACCGCTGTACCCAAATCCGCACCGCTGTACCCAAATCCACACCGCTGTACCCAAATCCACACCGCTGTACCCAAATCCACACCACTGTACCCAAATCCGCACCGCTGTACCCAAATCCACACCACTGTACCCAAATCCGCACCGCTGTACCCAAATCCACATCGCTGTACCCAAATCCACACCACTGTACCCAAATCCGCACCGCTGTACCCAAATCCGCACCGCTGTACCCAAATCCCCACCGCTGTACCCAAATCCACACCACTGTACCCAAATCCACACCGCTGTACCCAAATCCGCACCGCTGTACCCAAATCCGCACCACTGTACCCAAATCCGCACCGCTGTACCCAAATCCGCACCGCTGTACCCAAATCCGCACCGCTGTACCCAAATCCGCACCACTGTACCCAAATCCACACCGCTGTACCCAAATCCACACCACTGTAACCAAATCCGCACCGCTGTACCCAAATCCACACCGCTGTACCCAAATCCGCACCGCTGTAACCAAATCCGCACCACTGTACCGCTGTTTATGGGTAGGCCTAGTATGATATTAGACTACACAGGCTATAATAAAAGATAATGAATTTCAAACCTGAACCAAACATATTTTTATTCAAAGATCAACAGTCTGTCATTAGTCTTTAGTCTGCCACTAAAAAGCGGCGTGTTGCTGTTCCGTTACACCAGCCATGTCAACGAGACGAATTAATGAAAATTAGCTTATCAATGCATATCTAAATTCGCACCGATGGTATCTTTGTAGAACTTCAAAAAAAGACACAAAAAAGATGCTGCAGCCAATGAGCAGCCGGCGGGGGCCGACTCAACCTCCACGGACAGTTTTTAATATTTTATCAGACAATAACTACTCAAGATTTTGCTTTAGTATAATTTTCGTGACAATTAGGGCCGGATTAGGGATTCGGGACAACAGCTTAGATTTCGGGACTGTCCCAAATTTTTCGGAACGTCTGATCCAGATGTCCTGCCACGTCAGGGCCCTTTCTCGTACGCCCTCCCACCTTGCCCTGTTTTTTCATGGCAACAGCCTTGACATGCCAGGTTTCCTCCTCTACTTTACGGACCTCCCTCTGCACCATGATGCCGCCACGTTCTTTCGGGTCAGCTTTTTCCCAGCTCGTTCTGGTGGAGCAACCCAGTCCAAGCCTGCCCAGAGGAACTGTCCCAACGATGTCAGCATGATGCAGTCGATCCTCAGCCTCATTCAGTGCTCGGCTGACCATTTACCACCTGTCCTGACCACAATACCAGCTTGGCGTACTCTTTCATCCTTGCCGTCTCGCAGCATCATGGCCTGGTGTGTCTATGTCGCTTTATACTCCTCGACCACTGATGTCACTGGCAGCAACCTGTGCTATACAAGCCAATGGAGCAGAAGCTTCTTGGGACGCCCAGCCACCTCCTCAAATAGGTGTGTATATATACATAATTAAATATATATATATATATTAAATATTTAAATATAAATATATATTTAAATATATATTTATTTATACATACATACATACATATTATATCAACACGAACTTTTATGTTAGATGCAATTTATTGCGATTAATCGATTTGACAGCACTAATATAGCATGAATGGTAATTTAGACGAAGCATGGATGAGTTTTGTATGACGTTTAGCATGTCACACTGCAGAATACTGTCATGTCAGACATTAAACATCATAATTATATCCAGACGTAATCATAATATTCCTGAATGTGTTTGGCAGTTTTATAAGTCGAAATAAAAATAAAGTATACAAGACTACAACAGCATGTAAAAACGAAAAGGAAAATAACTGCGCAAGCCATCAAAGATAACACGTTATGGAAACTGTGCTGATCGTTATGATAAAATCATTAACAAGAGCGTAAATTTGACTTGAAAGAAAGACGTTAATATACAGTTGGCTTGCTGATATTCTTATTTTACAAATAATTTCAATTTTACACAACTGCATATTTAATAAATGTAATTAAAGCCCTAAATAATTGTGATTACAGTATTTCTTTTCTAAATAATTTATCTTAAAGTCATTTTCTCACCTTCGCTGTTCTGTTTGTGTCCATCTCTGGTTCGCACGCTGATATTGACGTCCGCGGAAGTTCCGCGTTTAGAAAACGTAATAAAATAAAAGTCCTAACAAGGAAAGACAAAATGCCAGTAACAATAAGACTCCCAGGTGAACATGTGGGGAGAGGCTCACATTTCAAATAATTTTGAATTAGCTTTGATTAAACAAACATTAAATCGAATAAAATAAAATATCAACAAACTAACCAAAACATTTAGCATTCTTTTTGTTATGATGGTTAGCCAGAAATTAATCAGAAGTGTTTTTATTTATTCTAATTTAGTCTAATAATGATTTTCAGGATGTGTGTTGGGTGCAAATCATCAACATGATACTTACAGTATAAGAGATCAGAAACAAACCTCAAGGTTAGTATTTTCTTATTTTATTGAAAAATATCTCAAACACTAAAAATCACACAAAAATAATTGGATGTAAACCACAGCAGATTCACAGAGTTGTGCATATAATACAATATTCACATATATATTAATATAAAATCTACACGTCTGTTTTCTGTTCTTCGTTTGCTACTATTGTTAAATGTTCAGGGAAACTGAGGCCTTTGTCCAGGGCGTAGGATCTCCAGCGCTCGTCGTCCGCCTCATGAGTGAGATAGCGATATCCCATCTGAAGCTCGAACTCACGCAGGTCACACCACATCTGGAAGTTCTGCAGGACACATGGACAACACGTGCATGAATTATACTGTTCATCTGTCCATCCAGTCAATGCACTGAAATGACTTCAAGTTAACACCGCTGTTTTAGTAAATTAAAAATGAATAATGGGATTTGATTGATTGTTTGAGAAAGTCACCAGACCTGAAACCAGGGATGACCCATGGCTTTGCCCACACTGAACCTGCGTCTCACCACCACCTGCAGGAGGTTATTGATCAGATTCACCGCTGAGAGAGAGAGAGAGAGAGAGAAATTAACAGAACGAAGGAAAGTAAACCCTCATTTAGATGCAGGGCCGTCCCGAGGCATAAGCGAACTAAGCGGCCGCCCAATCGAGGCGAAAAATCGAAAAAAAAATTTTTTTAGATGACTTAAACAAGTGACATAAATGAATGAATTAATATGAATGAATGAATGAATGAATGAATGAATAATTAAAGACAAGAAAATTCTGATTTCATGATCAATATACCTGCCAACAACTGCTGCTGTGTCTGCCAGCGTTTAAAGGTGCAATGTGTAAAAAATTTGAGTATCTATTAACAGAAATGCAATATGACATCTATAACTATGTTTTCAGTGGTGTATAAAGAACTTACTTAATAAACCGTAATGTTTTTATTACCTTAGAATGAGACATTTATATCTACATAGGCGAGGGAATCCCCTTCTATGAAGGTCGACATATTGTGACGTCATGTTTCTACCGTAGCCGACAGCGAACACACAGCGCTACAGAGCGCGTTTCGTCACTACCTTGAAAGAGAAGCCGCAGAAAGCTAGAAGCTATAGCCATAGACACAGTGATTAGTGACTTTTCCCTTGTCAGTTGTGTAAAATATGTAGTTGGATTGTTTCATGAAACTTAGTTCTTCTCCCTCGCTGTGTTATGGCTTTGCTATGTGGTGATAAATGTGCTGGTTATGTTCGTGAGACAGCTGATTAGTACTCTTGTCATTGACCGTAAAACAGTAACGTTACAGGAATCACCAACCCGTCGATCGCGGTCGACAAGTCCATATTGGAAGCATTTTAAGTCGATCGAGAAGACTTTTCAAAATCAGAGAAAAAAAGCCAATTGTGTGTAGTAAACGGTGTCTAGGGGATGTGGAGGCTCACCTTTGGGCTCACGTCGAGTTTAAACTAGGCTTTATGCTTTAACCAGCTCAGCCACAGTAACAGCTCATATTTAGCCAGCTAAACTTTTACTACCCTGTTAGAAAAAATATATAGTTCCATATAGTTTCATGTGTTTCTTCTCCCTTGCTGTATTATGGGTTTGCTATGTGGGGGGAAATGTGCTGGTTACGTTTGTGAGACAATCAGCTGATTACTATTATTATATTATATATTAAGACCCTTGATCCTCACCTGACTATGGCTTTGTAAACTTTATCCATGATGTGGTTTATAATGGACTGTGGTACAGAAACAGTGACAATGTTACACACTCTTCTTGGCTTACTCTGGCTATTCTCTGCTGTCTCAGACGACAATATGTTTGTCCAGTTTCAGGCACCGTAGCTTCTTCGAAAGGGAGGGGTGAGCAGTGGGCTGAGCCATTAGTGCAACTCGCAACCGAACCGCTAGATGTCGCTAAAAATCACACACTGCACCTTTAAGTCATGCGCATAATCTAGACACCTCGCGCGTGCATAGACAATTCGCGGTAATGTTAAGCCATGTCACAAAAAAGGACGTATCCCTCTGGTGCCGAAAATAGAAATTAGAAAATGGCAGAGGATGAGAAAAAAAGAGCAAGATAAAAGTATGTTTGCATGATTATTTACGGTATGTCTTGTGCAGCAATTGACCCATTCCTATCTACGGCAAGCCCCGAGGGGAAAAATACATTGCATACACACATATACAACGAGCGCCAGTACATTATTACCGGTATTATAGTAACAGACTTAGTTGGATTCTGTCATGTACAATCCAACAATGTCTGTTACAATAATAATCAAAAAAAAAGGACAGGTACACTGTATTGAGACAGTTGAGAAATAATAATATTTTTACAGTTTTCAACAATAATTGTCATTGTTGTTGAACCCTTGCTCTTATTATGTTTCTGATTTCTGTTCTGTCATTATTTTAGCAAACAATTTATTTAATATGTTTTGAGAGTTTGTTTTAAGAAGTTTCAGAGAGTTAGTAAAAGAGTAAAGTAAAAGTTAAAACTTTTTTAAGTAGGCTATCTATTTTTTATTAAGGATTTATTTTGTATTAATACATAACCTCACTGTATTAATTTATAATGTATCATTATTGTGTGATATTTGTGTCAATAATCGTCCAGCTCAGGTGACCCTGCGTAGTGGGAGGGGGCCCCCAAATCAAATTCTGCTTAGGGCCCCCAAAAGGCTCGGACCGGCTCTGTTTAGGTGTCACACTTGTGATCCTCGGCAGTCAGAAGAGACTGAAGACAATAAGAGTGACTATCTGTTTAAAAAAGAAATGAATGTAGCCAACAATATTTTGTTATAATAATATTTATACTTTAATATTTTGTATTTTGAGTGGATTTCATGGTCCTAGACGATATTCACCTCTAAACTATGCACTGTTTATTTCATTATTAATTGTATTAATAGAGTGTTAAAAAATAGAGCACGGTATGTAATATGAAAATCATATTTAATACAAAATATAATAGTGCTGTCAAACCGATTATTCGCATCTAAAACATAAAAGTTTGTAATACACATCTTACACTTCATATAGTTGATGGGTGACGAACATGAAGCAGAGCAACCGCTCACTGTGTAAATAAGCCTATAGAAGAATGACCCTAAAATTAAGATATCAGGGAAAAAATGCCAGTGTATGAGATTTTCTCTCATATTTATATCATATGATATAGTTAAGCAATATCACACGAGTGATGTTTTTGTCCCGAATAGCACGAGTGCAAATGTTATATTGTTTTATACAACAGTTCAATAAATTAGAACTTAATGTTGTGTTATATTTTAGACACAATATTGTCAGTTTTTGCTCAGTTTAGCCAACGAAAATATTACCTATAAAGCCAGAGCAGGACTGTTGTGCATCTCCGAGCAACACAGCGGTGTTTCTTTTCTGAATGAAAGAATCCGTGTTTGAGCGAATCAATGGGGGGAACTAATGATTCAATGAATCACTCATAAAGAGAGCCATTTAAATAATTCCTAAATGAATCCGCTGTTTGAACTGATCAATGAATGAATGAATGACTCACTAACTTACTCATTTAGACATTTACCGCCACCTATTGGCAGTTTTCTTTTTTTAATTAATAATAATAATAATTCATTACATTTATAAAGCGCTGCGCTTTACATAGAAGCATCTATTGATCTCCTCAACCACCACCGCCAGAACGCCCACCACACACCAGCTTACTGGTGGAGAGGAGACAGAGATGAAGCCGATCGGCATATAGGGATGGTGAGGAGGCCATGATGGACAGAGGCCAAGGGGCAGATTTGGCCAGGATGTCGGGATTACACCCCTACTCGTTTCGAAAGACATCCTGGGATTTTTTGTGACTACAGAGAGTCAGGATCTCGATTTAACGTCTCATTGGAAGGACGGTGCTCTTTGACGGTATAGTGTCCCCGTCTCTAAACTGGGGCGTTAGGACCCACACAGACCCCAGGGTGAGCAGCGCCCCCTACTGGCCTCACTAACACCTCCTCCAGCAGAAGACTAGTTTTCCCAGGAGTCTCCCATCCAGATACTGACCAGACTCAACCCTGCTGAGCTTCAGTGGGAAACCAGTCTTGGGCCACAGGGTGATATGGCTGCTGGTTTTAGAGTATCATTTCATAACACCATTTTAGAGTATCATTTCATAAAAAAAACAAAAACATATTTCCATATTAATAAAAAACCCAATTAAAGGTATAGTTCACCCAAAAATGAAATTTCTGTCATCATTTACTCACCCTCATTGCCGTTATAGCCTAAAAGTATATGTGTAATAAATTCCATGTTGAATCAGATATATTTTTTCTAAAGCTACTTTTTGTAATGTCTATTTGATGCTTTTCTCATTTAACACAAAAATTATCTTTTGGGGGTAAATTTTCACCCAAATTTGGTGTGCGATTAATTAGATTAAATAATCCCCACATTATGTAATTAATAACATCAATAACATTAAAAAAAATTAACCACAGAGAGTGAGGACAATACTTTTATGCTGCGATTAATCACGATTAATCGATTTGACAGCACAAAGTTTTTAAATACATGGGAGTGAGTAAGTGATAACAGAATTTTTGGTGAACTATTCCTGTAATCCCCTTTAAAAGCATCATTCATCCGTCTCTCACCCTCCAGTGAGATGAGGGACCACGGCTGCCGCGGGTACATGAACGAGGCGTTAGTGATCTGCTGTTTAATGTCCTCGTCCTCATTGAAAGGGAACGTCCCGCTCAGACTGACGTATAAGATCACCCCCACAGCCCACATGTCCAGAGAGCGATTGTAACCATGACTTCTGATGACCTCGGGCGCCAGATACGCAGGGGTCCCGACCACCGAGCGCCGGAACGACTTCTCTCCGATGATGCGAGCGAAACCAAAGTCACATAGTTTGACCTGAAACAGAGACCATCATCACATTTGGGACTTCTGGATAGCAAATGACTACATTTACACATTTAACAGAAGCTTTTATGCAAAGCGACTTGCATTGCATTTAATGCATGCATTTGATTTTTGCATTCCTTGTTTGAGCTGTTATAAAGAAATATCTGAATATGCGACACATGCAATTCTAGACTTTACTCAAAATAACTGAAATTCATATGAGGGTGTCAGACCTGAGGAAATGGTTCAGGTGACGCCAGAAGCACATTTTCTGGTTTCAGGTCACAGTGTGCAATGTGCCTCAGGTGCAGGTACCTCAGAGCCTCCAAAACCTTCAACAACACATCAACAGGTCAGAGATTAAAGATAGTGCTTGTGCATGAAGGCAAAACAACACTTCTGTAGTCTTCATTGATTTACACTCTTAAAAATAATGGGGCTTTTCACAGCGATGCCACAAAACCACCATTTTCGGCTCCCCACAGAAGCTTTCAGTGAACAGTTTTTTCTTAGTGTGAAGAGCACTCTAAAAACCTACAAACCTTTTTCCACTATAAAGAGCATTTTGTGGAATGGAAAGATTCAATGGATGTCGCACTGTAGTCAATTATTTTATCCCTTAAAACTCATCTTTGGTCACCAAAATGACATATTTAAAAAAAAATTCCGTAAAAAAAATCTTCATGCCTTAAAATAGCTTGAATGTAACTCAACACCCTTGCTTCACTTAGTATACACGGTTCTATGAATATGCAAATGAGCCCCGCCTCCACTCACTCACACCAGCTCAGAGATCCACTCGTTTACGATCACACGTTGATCTGATTGGTTACTAGGTAGTTTGTGACGTCAGAAACAGCAGCGATTTCAAACTGTGTTTTTGAAGTTTGTTTTAAAGAGAAAATACTCAGCAATGGTGTCGACTTATGAATTTACACATGGTTTGTCCTAAAGCATATTAATAATAACAACATATAAACAATATTAAAAGCTGGATTTTCACCACAGGGGGACTTTAAAGTATATTCATGGAAATATAGATGCCAATAAAGAACCTTTCTGTTTAATATTGTAATGCATTGAAAAAACACTTGTTCCATTCCTGGGTCTGTTTGGACCCGGTGGAACATAAGTTTATAAAACAGTCATAAATTAATATTTTACTATATTAATATATTAAGTAATATTAATATATTACTTAATTTACCACCTTTTTATTAATAACACAATTGCAAATTCTTTGAAATTACCATTTTTACAAGTAAAGCAGGAAAAAACAGGGTGATGCAAGAAAATATTTATTTTTATCCTTATTTATGAGAATTTTTCTTTGAATACATAATTTTATGAAATCTATAAGAACATATAATATGAAAACTACCAGGATGAACTCCATTGACTTTGAAGGATTTAAATAAATACATTTGAACTTTTAACTCATGAACGGCTGAAAAAAAAGTGTAACAACTTAGTTTAAATGGTTATATTTATTTTTAAAAATCGGAAAAAAGATGTGTATTTTGTCAGTCTTAACACATATCCAAAGTTTAATTTTTGTACTAAAAACTATGGATTTTGTCAAAAAATATAATTTTTTTCTTCCAAGTCAAAACTAACGCGAATGCAATAAGACGGTTAAGATTTATATGAAGTGGATTAGTGTGCAATTCATGCACGATTGTTTTCAACACTGATGATAATCATAAATGTTTCTTGAGCAGCAAATCATCATATTAGAATGATTTCTGAAGGATCATGTGACACTGAAGACTGGAGTAATGATGCTGAAAATACAGCTTTGATCACAGGAATATATTACAGTTTACTATATTCAGTTAGAAACAGTTATTTTAAATTGCAACATATTTCAGAATATTAATGTATTTTACTGTGTTTTTTTCGATCAAATAAATGCAGCCGTGGTGGGCAGAAGAGAATCTGGCAACGTAGAAATATTAGCCATTAAGGTTATAAAAAAGTAAAACCTAAAAGACATCTCAAGGAACTTTAGCAATTGGTTCCCCCAAAAATGTGTTTTCAGCGCGCTGCATTACCTGAGTGACGAGGAAGCGTGCGGTGCGTTCAGGCAGTCGGCCGTTCTCGTGAGATAAGATGGTCTCTAACATGTCGCTGTGGAGCTTCTCCATCACAACGAACGTATATTCCATCGTCTCAAACATGCCTTCTAAACAAATGACTCCTGGATGAGACAGTTTCTGAAACACACGCACACACACACATATGTCTGGAAGATATAACAACAACAAAAGCAACAAAATCGGTTTGATTTGCGAGGAAACAGACCTGCAATATCGAGACCTCGTTTTTAGTCTGCACCTCCTGTTTGGAGGGAAAGCGTGTTTTATCGATGACTTTAACAGCGACGGGACGTCCCGACTGCCTGTGAGTGCCTCCGTAAACCACCCCGAACTGACCCGAACCCAAAACCTCATCAGAGAATATCTGATACAGCTCGCTGATGTCCTGCAACACACACGGGAACACACACACACACAGGTTATTCTGTGAAACATGCCGGTTGTTGTTTCAGGAAACATCTTTACATTAAATAACTGAGTTTCACCTGAGTCTCGTCACCGTTCTCTCCTTCACCTGCCAACAGACCAGGAGCAACTTTATTTAACATTATAGACATAAAAGAATTGCAGAACACTAAATAAAGAAATGCAGAACACTAAAACACTAACAATAAAGTCTCAATTGTTACTTAATGCAACATGAACTAACAATGAACAATGTTTTTCAGCATCTTTGTTAATGTTGGTTAATGAAAATACTGTTCTTTGTTTGTTTGTGCATCAATATTATGTATGTAACAATGTATTATAAGTTGTATATACTGTATGTCTTTCTAACTGTATCCACATACATACAGTACACTCATAAAACTATACAAACATATACTATAAAGCATGAAGGTATTATAAACATTAACATCAGGATTTTCAGTAAAGCTTCTTTGAAACAATGAGTATAAAAAAAGATTTATATGAAACTGCTCTACAAAGTCATTTTAGATAGAACCTTTCACAGCCATATACACACACACACATATACAGTATATGTATACACAGACACGCACGCACACATACACACATGCATAAACACACAAACAGGCACGCACACACACACGCACACAACTATTTATCAAGAACAGGCCTTTTCAAGTTCTCTAGAACGATGATTATCCTGTTGTTGCTCTCACCGGTGGCGTCTGTGGTCTCGCACGCGGTGCCCTGGACGGGTCTGAGGGCCAGCTTGAGGGCCGAGTCCCACGACGGGCCGTCCTGATCCGCGAACACACAATACACCAGTGATGATGTCAGCAGCTCGAACGAGTGCACGCTGTTGCCTGGCAACACTGGGACCTTGAGCTGAGCCGGGCCTCGAACCTGCAGCACCTCCGACAGAGAGATCTCCTGCACACACACACAAACACACACACACACACACGAGCAGAACCTCATGAAGACCTGATGTGGATTATGTGTCAAAGTGGATGTGTTTTTCATTATGAAGTGCTAAAGTGTTGAAGGTCACATGATGCCGTATAAAAATGAACAAACCTTATAGTACTTGCTGCTGTTATCATTCGGGTACAAGGTGATACTTTTACAATCTAATACCCAGTAGTGACGCTTTCTCTGCAAAGAAACAAACATAAAAAACATGATCTACAAACAAAAATCAATCTATCTATCTATACGTAATTCTTAATCCTTTTGAACTTTCTATTCATCAAAGAATCCTGAAAAAAGACGTATCACGGTTTCCACAAAAATATGTAGTGCTGTTTTCAACATTGATAATAATAAGAAATGTTTCTTGAGCAGCAAATCATCATATTAGAATGATTTCTGAAGGATCATGTGACTCTGAAGACTGGAGTAATGATGCTGAAAACTCAGCTTTGATCACAGGAATAGATTACATTTTACAAAATGTTCACATTGAAAACAGTTATATTTAAATTGTAATAATATATTTTAAAAAAATGAATGCGGCCTTAGCGAGCAGAAACATCAAAAAATCGTATTGACCCCAAATAAAGGAAGATAACTAGAGGAGAGAGTCACCAGTGTGTCCGTGCTGGTGTAGTGGATCAGCCAGCCTTTCTTCACCACTCCACTGGCTCTTCTCTTGCTGTGTTTGAGAGACTGCACCACTCGCATCAGAGGGATATTACTGCTGAAACACGGCCTGACACACACACACACACAGATGTAAACACCCTGAGCTCTCTCATGGATCAGCTGTGATGATGTCACAAACGAGACTCCCGCGGTTCCCGAATATTAACCCTCTCTGATCTCCATTCCCCCTCACACACACCGGGCTTTCATCAGTGGACTATGTAAACATGGTGAACATCTCTGAGCGTTTCTTCCTGTGTTTTTGTCTTCCCGTGGATTATTCTTGGAAAGTTTATTTTCTAAATATGCTAATTATGTTTGTTTTCTATTGTGGACTGATTTATGTAAGTTTGCTGCCGCCTGTATTCGGATTACGAGTTGCTTTGTCTGTTGTGTTTGCTGGTGACTGACCCTGACTGTACGACCATGTTTATAAATAAATAAAGCTGCAAATGGATCCTCACTTTGCTGAATCCTCGTTCCAGATGTGAACACTTACGTGACGGGAGTCTGCAGCGTCATCATCATCTGCTCCGCTGGCGGAGGGTCTTTATATCGCAGCTCTTCGTAAAGAGCGTTTACTGACACCACTGTCGCGGCCTCCTCCGAATCCTGACTCGCCTCTGAAAGTCAATTCAAAGAGCTTTTCACAATACACATCATTTCAAAGCAGCTTTACAGAAAGTGCATGAGTCCACTTTACAATTTAGAGTGATCTGTTATCAGAGGTGACTGTCTAAGTTATGCATTTCAGAAATGTACAAAATTACAGTTAGCGAAAAAATTATTAATTTAAACACATTTAACAATGTAATAATTTAATGCAGAAACAATGAGCTCATTGAAGTCATGAGTACTTGTTTGTTAACAAATGAGTATGACATTTAAATAAATGTAGCATTTATCACACGCATGATCCTTCAGAAATCTTGCAGAAACATGTCTCATTATCAGCGCTGAAAAAAATTGTGCTGCTTCATATTTTTTGACATCTGCGATACATTTTTTTAGGATCTTTATAGATAGCTGAAAGGAACAGCATTTATTTCAAATAGAATTATTTACATTTACATTTTACATTTACATTTATTCATTTAGCTGACGCTTTTATCCAAAGCGACTTACAATTGCTATATATGTCAGAGGTCGTACGCCTCTGGAGCAACTAGGGGTTAAGTGTCTTGCTCAGGGACACATTGGTGTCTCACAGTGGATTCGAACCCGGGTCTCTCACACCAAAGGCATGTGTCTTATCCACTGCGCCATCACCAATTATTTGTAACATTATAAATGTCTTTACGGTCACTTTTGATTAATTTAATGCATCTTTGCTGAATAAGAAGTAGCCTAAGTATTCATTTCTTACTGACTGGTCTATATATTTCATTATCTTAAGCACATTAACTTTTGGATCAAGAAAGCTTAATTTACACTAAATTTTCCATGTAAATATCGATTTTTAAACATTTTACATGTTACTTTACATGAAAATACAACATTACAGTAATTACATAAATAAATATGATTTCCAAATGAAAAATGTAGGTAACACTTTATTTTATGGTGTCCTTGTTATGCGTGTTACATGTAGTTGCTGTAGTAAAAACTATAAATTATGCATAATTACATGCAATTAACCCTATAGTAAGCACATGTAGTTACTTAATATTACTCAGTACTTAAATGCATAATTACACTGTAACAAAGACACCTTCAAATAAAGTGTAAGCAAAATATCTCTATTAAGGGAGACAAAAAACAAACTTATAGTTGCCTAAGTGACCTAGAAATGTTTTCAACGGTAAATCAAACTGACCTTCTCCGTTTGCTCTCTCGCCTCGACACTCAGGAGGAACGAGAGACTCACATCTGCGATGACAATTAAACTTACAGTCTGGAGAGAAACAGAGAGAAATGAAGTAACATGTGATTGCTCAAGACTTAATGAAGTTCTCAGTATATCAAGGTTGACTTGAAGAAAACGATTTTAAACGTTTTCTTTAAAATCTCGACAAATCTAAGCTCAGTTTAAGATCTCTTCCGAAACTCAGGGACTCGTGTGAGATTACCGTTTACCAGCACAAACAAATCTGATTGGATTTCTCACTGCTGTATAAACTCTTAAAAATAAAGCGGGTTTCAAAGTGGGGTTTTCTATGGAAGCGTGTTTCTGCCACAGAATAAAACATATAAAAAAATAATTGCGACTTTTTATCTCAAAATGGCGAGTTTACATCTCGCAATTCTGATTTTATTTCTCACAATTGCGAGATAAAAAGTCAGAATTGCGTGATATAAAGTTGTGTGTTTTTGTGTGTTTAATAATGTCAGAATTGCATGATAGGCTATAAAGAAAATTCAGACTTTATAATTCGCAATTGCGACTTTATATCACGCAGAATTGTGAGAGAAAAAGTGAGAATTGTGAGATAAGGTGAGATCTTAAGCCTAGTTCACACTACATGATTTTAAAACGTCGGGCTGAACTGTGCGGTTCACACTACATGACTTGCTCTCTGAGAAATCAGGAGTGTTCAAGTTGTTGAGCTGTTCACACCACACGACACAACGTGATTCATCCGCAACAGGAGGTAACGCACTACACGAGTCATCCAACGATTCTATCTTGTCTACAAATCTATCTGTCTAATGTCTATCTTGACGCGAAACAGCACACGCGCCAATACACAGCGAAGAAGAACACAACACGCGAATTTGGACGTCAGACAGAAACTAGTGCTGCAAACTGTTTGCACGATGATTTGATCTGAGGAAAAACGCAAAAAAAGAAAAAATAAGAGAGTATGGGCGAAAGAGTGGATGTGCATACGCGAACAGCAGGTCTGTGCTACAGAGAGAGTTGGAGGTGAGTAGGGGAGACCAGGGACAGTTGTAACGGGACGGTTGTAACACCTTGAATTCCTCCAATAAGAAACAACCTAGAGTGATGACACTCACTGTGCTTATGCTCAGTTAGTTTCCCTCCATTTTTGCCAAAAAAGGGAGCCACATCAGAAACTTCCTGACCGAGTTATCGACAAAAGGTTGTTTTTGAGGTAAAAAATTACTTTTCTTTCTGATGTACTTTTTTGGATGCTGTTATAAGATAAAATGTTTATGAATTCAAACAAGTATTATTAGAATCACTGTTTTGTAGCTAAAAATAGAAATGGCTACAAGTGTCAAACTATCAGTCAAGCTAGCTCACATGAGATGAAAACATGGTTGGTGATACTGGGACGGTTGTAACGCCTGTTACAACTGTCCCAGAATCACCAACCAAGTTTCATTTATATTTAAAAAACTAATTAAGCTATAAAAAAAACCCTGCATAGTTTCCATTTAATGTGCAAATTAGAAGTAAAATATGCACTGTGCATTGCAAATTAAATGTAAAATGTCATCAAATCACATTTTAAGGTAATTATCTTTTTTTATATAAAAATAGTCAGTGGAAACGTGATTGCTTACAGCATGCCAAATAAGAAAGAAGAAGACAGACAGGGGACCTGTGCTGGAAAGGGTAATCATTAGGCTACTTAGAAATATGAAATATACATATAACACAATAACATCCCAGTGCGCATTTGATGTCAATTTAACATAAATATGACATCAAACATTGGTCAAAATGACGTTACGAAATAGGTCAAAAATTAAAGTCATATTGATGTCAAAGTGTCAATGTCAATTTGATGTCAAGATTTAGACCTCTGCAGATATCATTTTGCTGTTATTTTGATGTCATACTTTGTTGGCATTTGATGTCAATTCTACATCTATTTGACGGCAGGATGTCATGATGTTGTCATTGTAATGCTATTTTGATATCATTCAATATCAAGCTTCGATATCAATTCAACATAAATGTGACATCAAACATTGACTGTTTTTCAAACAGTGTCTGAAGCAGTGTTAAAGTTAATGAGATAATTAAGTGATTAATTGAGTGATGATTGGTCATTATTGATGAACACCTGATGTTAACAAGCAGAATCACTGAAGGAGAAAATCACAATTTTAAGTCACCATTTTGGTGATCAATGTTTGCTTTAGTTGGGCTCTTGAACCTAATGTTTTTAACTTTAGATTTTGTTTGGCTGCTGAAACTGAGTGGTGAACAGCCAGATGAACAAAGAGTAAAGGTGATCTGATGGTGTTGGTTATGTTTTGACAATCATCAGAGGTTAAAATCTTGACATCAAATTGACCGCCACTTTGACGTGAATATGACTTTCATTTTTTTTTTACCTATTTTGTGATGTTATTTTGACATCAATGTTTGATGTCATATTGATGTTAAATTGACGTCAAGGTGCCCGCTGGGATGACTGATAAATAATATTGTCCATTTTGAGTAGGTTATATGATTAATTCATTATGTAGCCTATATTTTAGACACGTTACAACCGTCCCTGACACGTGTTACAACCGTCCCTGTACACTGGGACGGTTGTAACAATGGAGAGACTGTATTAAAATAAATTTTGCAACCTGTACATATTTCATAAAACCACTTAAATACATTGTTTCAGCAGTTGACAGATTGAAGTTTGTAATATAACAAATTGGTTATTCCAGTATAAATGGTTTTTGATGTATTGCTAAAAATTGCAAAAAGGTGTTACAACTGTCCCTGGTCTCCCCTACAGCATGTTTATATTGGAGATGTAGCTGCATGTTTATGTTTGGCTGACGGCAAAAATCCCGTATTTACCCGCGTATTTACCGCGTATTTATTTACTTGCTCTGATTGGCTGCTGCTCATGACATCAGTGAGATTGAGTCGTGCGACAGCTCTGGATATCTAGCATGCTAGATATTTTTCTAGGCTCGGCGACGCGTCTGCGAGGCGTCTGCGAGCGTCTTTGATGCGTTGTTGGCTCTTTCATACTAACAGATTGGCAAGCGTTCATCGCCCGCTAATCCCCCGCGATTTGCACGCGATAACACCCTGACCTGTCGGCGAGCTCAACGATTTGCAAATCGGGCTTAAAATCATGTAGTGTGAACTAGGCTTTACGGATCTATGAATGAACAGTTCGTTTTAAAATCCGTTATTAGTTATGACTTCCGCTCAGACATTACAATGATCATGATCTCTTTCACTTACTCTACAATAAGTAAATCCACTTCACCGGCTAATTACTCCTCAGACAGCAACATAGTGGAAAGTTTTTAGTGGAAAATAAACTAGACTTCCCATAGACTTCAACACAAAATAACGGCACAAACCAACGTCCGTACACAGCCGGCAGTCGTGAATAACTTAAGAAATCACTAAGATTAAACATCTCAAGTAATTATATGTCCATCCTGCCTGCCATAGATCATGAAAGATACATCAACAAACTTAATGTGGTGAATTTAAAAACATGTCCCTTCATTCTCCCAGCGTCAAATTGGTGTAACAACCATAGACAGTAAAATAAATGGACACAGCGACCCCCTTGATTTCAACGGAGAAAAGTGAAGCCCATTAGAAGCACTCACTTCCTGATGGCTGAGCGACTGCGGGCTCAAACTGAGCTTGATGACGTAGATGTGACGTGAGCAACCTGTCTGACAGCTGTAAATCTTCTAGTAGCTGTGCCACATACCGAATTATTTCCAATTCCTCAAAAACGTTGTTGAAATATTTTGTCCCGTTGCTTTTATGGACTCTCTATCTATGGGCTTCTCCCCTGACTTTATTTCTCCATGTCCCCCTGATTTCCTCATAGACAGTAAAAGATTGCCTGCGAGCTTCTCCTCCTGTCTATACGGTAATTTCTCTACTGTGTGACAGAGAGTCTTGTGGTTATGACGCAATCGTTAGCCTATTTTTACAAAAATGGCTTCTACGGGGCCATAACGTAAGATACAAAGTAATGGAGCCTTTTATACATTGTCGTGTTTCTTTAGAAATAAATAATGGACAAATGAAGTCTTTGGACGCCTCAGATGTAAAGTTATTCGCTGTCAAAGTGACGCCAAAATGAATGGGAGTCAATGGAATGCTAACAGCAGGTGAAGTTCTGCTACGACATTTTACCCCCTTGGTATCAACCCCACCCAGTGGGGTTATATATATTATAAGATATATTATAATGTGTATATAATAAGACATAATATATATATTTAAAGATGTTTACTTTCAAAAACGAAGTAAAATCTTTCACTGGCTTACCATGGTTACTCGATGAGGTACGACTACGAGTAAATGTCCGGGTAAGACACCTCTGGCCACTGGGTGAGGTTGTTACACTAATTTGACACTGGGAGAATGAAGGGACATGTTTTTAAATTGACCAAATTAAGTTTGTTGATGTCTATCTTTCACGCTCTATGGTGGGCAGAGTGTACATATAATTACTTGAGATGTTTAATCTTAGTGATTTCTTAAGTTCTTTACGACTGCCGGCTGTGTACGGACGTTGTTTTGTGACGCTATTTTGTATTGAAGTCTATGGGAAGTCTAGTTTATTTTCCCCTAAAAGTGGGCGTGAATCTGTTCAGAGACATTCTTGCGCCGGTTGTGAGTATGCTAAAATATGAGTGAAAACACTGCAGATCACTGATTGGTCAGAGAGAATCGTCACTTCCAGTGTCATTGGATTTGCAATACGAGACACAAAACCCGCTAGATTTGAGCAGTCAGCAACAGCCACCACAGTATTATTTGTTCACACAATTTTTATCAAAAAAAATAAAATAAATTTGAAAAAAATGTCAGCAACTTTAACGAGAAGTCTATAATCCCACCCACTTTAAAGCGGTACTAAACTGCAGTGGAAAAGCAAAGCGAGCCGAATCGCACCACGCAGTGGAAAAGCGCCACATGTTGCTGACTGAGTTCAACAACATTGCCATAGAAATATACATAGCTACCGCAAAAACTGAAATTCAAAGGGACACAGGCCCAGCATAAATGTTTTTATCTGAATCTGTGACCTTTGACCCCTCTCACCGGTGCACTGCATGCCCTGTCTGAAGAGGCCCTTGAGCAGCCGGAAGCAGTGCTGGCACATGGTGGGTTTGGTGTAGGTGTGTATGTGGAAGGTGTGAGGAACACGCGGTCGCCCCTCCTTCCCCTCAGAAACCCCCACACACACCGGCACGTCCACCCAGGACGGCGGCCGAGAGCGCGACGGCTTACTTATGCTGATCTGATGGAGAGGACAAACTTCGTCAGGGACAGAGTCTGCACGATTAACCGCACTGAAACCGCACGCGATTTGGCAAAGGCTGTGATTATTTTAAGCACAGATTGTCAGTGCAGCGGTAGTAAATGCTCCATCTGAACACCAGAGGGCGCTATCTCACACACACACACACACACCACATATCCATCTGAACACCATAGGGCGCTCTCTCTCTCACATACAAACACACACACACCACGTATCCATCTGAACACCAGAGGGCGCCTCTCACAGACACACACACACCACATCTCCATCTGAACACCAGAGGGCGCTCTCTCACACACACACACACACAAACAACAAATATGCCTCTGAACACCAGAGGGCGTCTCACACACACGCCAAAAATGAGCAGAAGTATGATAACACACATCATTCCAGGAAATCCCTATGGGCATCATACTATCTGCTGCTGAATAAACAGAAGAGTGAAACGCTTTGATTGATTAAACATGACTAATAAACACACGACTGCCTTATTCTGTGTTAAAAGCACATCATCTCACAGAAGGATGAGCTCAACTGTCCTTATGAAGAAGTTGAAAGCATGTTATTAAATGTTGTCTTTTGTTGGACAAGAGGTTCATAAACGTTTCTCATTTTTGGAAAGATGTTTGACACTGTTGCTTTTTCAAATGCAGGTTATAAGTGACTCAAGCTCACAGTGTTTCAGAAGGAGCAGCGTTTACAGAGTCGATCATCAATGACAAGATGAGCATAAAAAAATAATCGCAGCCTTTGCGATTTCAAAATCGCAATAAGCCAACTCGATTTAAGTGCGGTTACATGTAAATTGCGATTAATCGTGCATCTCTAGAGCATTTCAAACCGCTGACAGAAACATGAGGGTTTGGTTGTTTCGGGTCGTCACCTCCTCCAGGCTTCCTCCCGTGTGGTTGGAGAGCGACGGGGCTCGCGGGCGTCCCGGGGGAAACAGCGACAGACTCGGCCCGCAGCGGCGGAACACGCGAGAGCAGTCGTTGGGCAGCTTGAACGCACAGCGCTTGTGGAAGTCGAGACCGCAGCCTAAAGAAAGTCACAGAAAAACATCGATACTCTCTGAAAGACATTTGAAGCATTTCCCGCAGTCATAAAGTCGCATTTCAGTGATAGGTACAACATTATGCAAAAAAACTAATACCAAGAATCATGTCATAGAAGCTATGCAGTAAAATAAATACAATATAATTTATATTATAAATAATACATTTAAATATTGTAATAAATATGAATATTAAATAAAAAACAAACACATAAATAAGAAATTAAGCAATACAATAACACAAAAATATCCTGTATAAGAATACTTTTTATAATATTTTCAGTGTTTGTAATAAATATGAATATTAAATAATAAACAAACACATAAATAAGAAATTAAGCAATACAATAAAACAAAAAATATCCTGTATAAGAATACTTTTTATAATATTTTCAGTGTTTGGTGCAGTCGTAACACATTTTAGTGTTAAACAACATAGTTCAACAAAAGTCCTATTACTAAGCAAGAATAAATAACTTCTAAATAAATATTTATAAACAATATAATTTGTTATATTAAATAAGAAATACGATATACAAATAATAAACAAAGAAACAAATAAACCTTAATATTCTCTAAAAGACATTTTACATAAAACTAATACCAAGCATCATGTCATAGAAGCTATGCAATAAAATAAATACAATATAATTTATATTATAAATAATTCATTTAAATATTGTAATAAATCTGAATATTAAATAATAATAAACACATAAATAAGCAATTAAGCAATACAATAAAAAAAATATCCTGTATAAGACTACATTTTATAATATTTTCAGTGTTTGGCGCAGTTGTAACTTTAACACATTTCAGTGTTAAACAACAATGCAAAAAGTCCTGTTACTAAGCAAGAATAAATAACTGCTAAATAAATATTCATAAATAAATTAATATAATTAATGTTATAAATATTAAATAAGAAAAAATATATAAATAATAAACAAACAAACAAATAAGTAATTAAGCAATAAAGTAGGCTATGTAAATATTCTGTATTATTCTTGCATTCTGTAAATATTCTTGCATATTGTTGTCCTAGTTTAACTGCTTCTATTGTTCTCATTTGTAAGACGCTTTGGATAAAAGCGTCTGCTAAATGAATAAATGTAAATGTAATAGTGATGGGTCATTCATGAATTGCGTCTTTTATTTATTGCGTTTATATTATTGCGTCATTTATTGCGTCTGTCACGTGACAAATAAACGAAAGACTCTGAAGCTAAAGTAGCCTAATTATTTGTTCCCTGTAAATTATTTTTGACTGCATTATACTTATTTCTTAATTTAGAATATGATCAAGATTGCGTAGGTGGATGTGTTCGGGGAATTTGGCTGTTAAAAGTATAACATTTAAAGTCACATAAATGAACGAATTGACTCATTTTGATGAACAAGAGAGTCAGTAAAATGATCCGAACTTCCCATCACTATTCTGTATGAGACTTTGTTGCATTATATACATTGTGTGTGTGTGTGTGTGTGTGTGTACATATAGCGCAGTCATACCTTCACATTTCAGACCCTGTCGGACGAGGCCCCATAACATCTCTCCACAGTAGTGACAAAACGTAGGTGTGCGATACGATTGGACGACTAAGGAATGTGGGCGGTACTTTGTTTCGGTCACCAAAGCCGTGCCTATAGAGGGGTCAAAGTGATTGACAGCTGTCATAATCATCTGCATGGAGTGTGTGAGTGTGTGTGTGAGTGTTTGTGAGTGTGTGTGTGTGTGTGTGTGCGCGCCTGTGCGAGTCTGAATGGGAATATGTATGTATGTGTGTGTGTGTGTGTGTGTGTGTGTGTGTGTGTGTGTGTGTGTGTGTGTGTGTGTGGACTGACCAGCGAGCACCACCTCCACGAGATCTCCGTCACGTAAGTCATGTTTTTCAGTGAGTCTTTGTAAGATCTGCTCAGTGCTCGGCTCGTGTCTGAATAACAGCAGCTTCTCCTCCAAACCATTGACACTGCACTCCGGAGCCTTAGAGAACACACACACACACACACACACACACACACAGATGAGCTGCAGAGTCTCTGAACACAGTCATGCTGATCCTCACATGAGAGTTAAAGTGGGTCAGATCTCGAGGGTGAACGACTGCATCATTCTCTCGCTCATGTCAAGTCTTTTAAATGTCAATCATCTGCTTTTTAAATCAAACGGATGTGAGTCAAACTGAGACTCTGAAGTCGATCCGAAAACATTTAGGAAACATGAATTGTATTAAACACATAAACAACACAAGTTTTACTACAGTAACTGGCCAGCTTTTTTAGTTGGCAATATTGAGACTTGAGTGCTTTTATGGAGCTAAAAATAAAAACATTGTTGGGAAAAGTTACTTTTAAAAGTAATGCATTACAATATTGAGTTAATCCCTAAAAAGTAGACTTTTTATAGAAAGTAATCTGTTAAATTACTTTTGCATTATATTTTCTCATCTGGGCTGGGCTGGGCTTGCTTGTTTGTTTTTAATACCAAAGAAAAAAAAAGAAAAAAAAAAAAAAAAAAAAAAGCTGATTTTGGCAAATGTAAAGGCCCGTTACCAAAAGTGAAAATAATAAGGCTCAGGCGGAAGGAAGTGCAAATTCACAACTATTTATACAGTAGAGGGAGCAGATCACATGACTAAGGGGGTGATTCAACGACAGCACTAAAAACTGTGAACGTGAAATTATGTGTTTTTGGGGGAAATGGTAGAATAATAAAATAAGAACTGTTTTTATTTCATCATTAAGTAATACTTTGAAAATACCGTATAGTTCACTACCACAGTATTACTTCATTAGTTCAATACCACGGTATTCACTGCTTCATGGTACCGCCATGTAAGCCCTTCCACATCAGCTTCAAACACACAATCAACTTCCTGTTTGAGACTGAGCACAGAGAAGAACCTCAACACATCACACGAAATTCTGAAAACACGAACAAACACGTTTCCGTCGCAGCCCTTCACGCTCAGTGTGTCGTTCTCAGGCTGGTCAGTGTGTCACTTTGTTGTGGTGGTATTACTGCATGCAGGTGTGTGTGAGGCGTTCACCTCATTTTCAGATCACTGGATCTTTCTGGAAGCACTCAGGAGGACGTATCTGAAGGTAAAGCGTGGGATACACACCACACAGCGTAATGCAGTATTTTGAACCTTTTTCAGACCCCTTGATGGATATTACGATGAACTCATCTTCCACAAAAGCCCAAAAATAATTGGGGACCACGTGCACAAGATCACAGACGTGCAGATCATTTTGAAGACCCCTAAACGTCATTTGCTGATGTGTGCAGTTTACAACCAGAGCACACCGACCGTACGCAATTCATGCTTTCAATCATGTACTGCACTGTAAAAAATTATATGATCAATAAGTTATGACAACATGTTTTTACATTGCTTTAACTCTTCAAAATAAGTTAATAGTTTTTCTTTATAAGTTATACAAGTTTAAACACATTTTTAAAGTCAGTTTAATGTGATTTAAGTTGAAATTACTTAAATATCCAAGGTGATTGTACTTAAAGGCAGCAACTGTTTTTTGTTTTGTTGTTGTTTTTACAGTGTGGTGCGGAGACCTGAAGGGCAAAACATGCACAGATCTGGAGCACAGGCCTGTCAATCTTCCATCGGTTAAATGATACGTGAACAAAGTGCAAGTTCTGGGCACTTGTGATTCATATAGAGGGAATGCATTAACGTCACTTTCCCGCCGAAACACGCCCCCTCAGCCGGACTGAGTGGCAGAAGAGCAGCTGCGTGACTGGATTTAATAGATGAAACTGCGAAAACGCCAGTAAAACAAACGATTATCAGTTTAAACTAAAGATTGGACTCAATATAGTGTTCCTTACAACTTACTAAAGATCCAGTGATCCATGGATATTGACATGCAGCCAGGAATCGTGTTTCCTGACATTTATATGTGCCTGATTTTGACACCGGGGAAATACATACAGCAAATTTGCCTGTGAACGCTTTATATAAATACAATATAGGCAGGTCTAAATCCAGGTGATCACTTATATCAATGTTATATATATCATCATATTGTCTAGACTTAAAACTTGTATAGTTTTTTGTCAGTGTTTATTTAAAAATGTAAAATTATACAGAATATACAGTGGTAAGTATTTGATTGAGTCGTCACTGCAATATATAACAATACAATATATAGAGAATGATTTTACCACTAAATTCAGCATACTGACACAAAAATGAAAACTGCAAATCCACCTTTCGCTGCCTGGAATAGCGGTCAAGCCAGCCGCGGTTTGAAAATACACGGTCAAGCCAGCCGCCAAAAAAAAAAGGTGTGTGCGTCTATTACTATGAATACGGTAATTTCAGTAACAGACGCGAGAGGGAACGTGCTCTCTCCACTATGGCGCTCTCTCTCTCTCTCTCTCTCTCTCTCTCTCTCTCTCTCTCTCTCTCTCTCTCTCTCTCTCTCTCTCTCTCTCTTTCTTTCTATCTATTTCTTCATTGTTTCTTTCTATATCTTTTTCTCTATTTCTTTCTTCATTTTTTCTTTCTTTCTACCTTTTCTCTATTTCTTCTTTCTTTCTCTCTTTCTTCCTTTTTTCTTTCTTTCTATCTTTTTCTCTCTTTCTTTCTTTCTCTCTTTCTTCCTTTTTTCTTTCTTTCTATCTTTTTCTCTCTTTCTTTCTTCCTTCCTTTTTCTTTCTTTCTATCTTTTTCTCTTTCTTTCTTTCTCTCTTTCTTCCTTTTTTCTTTCTTTCTATCTTTTTCTCTCTCTCTTTCTTTCTCTCTTTCTTCCTTTTTTCTTTCTTTCTATCTTTTTCTCTCTCTCTCTTTCTTTCTCTCTTTCTTTCTTTCTATATTTTTCTCTCTTTCTTTCTTTCTTTCTCTCTTCCTTTTTTCTTTCTTTCTATCTTTTACTCTCTCTCTTTCTTTCTCTCTCTCTCTCTTTCTCTGTCTTCCTTTTTCTTTCTATCTTTTTCTTTCTTTCTTCCTATCTTTCTTTCTTTCTCTCTTTCTTCATTTTCTCTCTTTCTTTCTTTCTTTCTTTCTTTCTTTCTTTCTACCTTTTCTCTATTTCCTCTTTCTTTCTTTTTTCTTTCTTTCTATCTTTTTCTCTCTTTCTTTCTTTCTCTCTTTCTTTCTTTCTCTCTTTCTTCCTTTTTTCTTTCTTTCTATCTTTTTATTTCTTTCTTTCTTCCTTTTTCTTTCTATCTTTTTCTCTTTCTTTCTTTCTTTCTCTCTTTCTTCCTTTTTTCTTTCTTTCTATCTTTTTCTCTCTCTCTTTATTTCTCTCTTTCTTCCTTTTTTCTTTCTTTCTATCTTTTTCTCTCTCTCTTTCTTTCTTTCTTTCTCTCTTTCTTTCTTTCTATCTTTTTCTCTCTTTCTTTCATTCTTTCTTTCTTTCTTCCTTTTTCTTTCTTTCTATCTTTTACTCTCTCTCTTTCTTTCTTTCTCTCTCTGTCTTCCTTTTTCTTTCTTTCTATCTTTCTTTCTTTCTCTCTTTCTTCATTTTCTCTCTTTCTTTCTTTCTTTCTTTCTTTCTCTCTCTCTTCTTTTTTTCTTTCTTTCTACCTTTTCTCTATTTCTTCTTTCTTTCTCTCTTTCTTCCTTTTTTCTTTCTATCTTTTTCTCTCTTTCTTTCTTTCTCTCTTTCTTTCTTTTTTCTTTCTTTCTATATTTTTCTCTCTTTCTTTCTTTCTTTTTCTTTCTTTCTATCTTTTTCTCTTTCTTTCTTTCTCTCTTTCTTCCTTTTTTCTTTTTCTATCTTTTTCTCTTTCTCTTTCTTTCTCTCTTTCTTCCTTTTTTCTTTCTTTCTATCTTTTTCTCTCTTTCTTTCTTTCTTTCTTTCTCTCTTTCTTTCTTTCTTTCTATCTTTTTCTCTCTTTCTTTCTTTCTTTCTCTCTTTCTTCCTTTTTTCTTTCTTTCTATCTTTTACTCTCTCTCTTTCTTTCTTTCTCTCTCTCTGTCTTCCTTTTTCTTTCTATCTTTTTCTTTCTTTCTTCCTATCTTTCTTTCTTTCTCTCTTTCTTCATTTTCTCTCTTTCTTTCTTTCTCTCTCTCTTTCTTCCTTTTTTATTTTTCTTTCTTTCTCTTTCTTCCTTTTCTTTCTTTCTATCTTTTTCTCTCTTTCTTCTGTCTTTCTTTCTCTCTTTCTTTCTTTCTTTCGTGTTAGTTACACATATTTGTGAGAGACAATGTAACAAGATGCTTTCTTTTTTCTCTCTTTTTATAGTTCACATCTCAAGAAATAGTTTTATGTAAATGTTTACAGCACAAGAAGACAAAATAAAGTATTCACTCTTTCTAAATACATTTACTGCATATGGTTTACTGTTCTCTTGTATTCAATGTGCCATACAGTATACAAACCCCATGCGAAACACAATGGACATTTTCGACTTCAGAGGCCCTTAAAGACCTCATTTCTAATAAGTAGAAAAAAATAACGGTCAGGTTTAATACAGGACGTCCCATACAGTTTACACACCTCATATCGAACCATTTTGCTGTAGCATTTTGGAGATATTTTACTTTAATTTACTTCAGAGGTGTATAAATACCACATTTCTAATAAGTAGAAAAAAATAACAGTCAGGTTTAATACAGGACGTCCCATACAGTACACACACCTCATATCAAACCAGTTTACTGTAGCATTTTTGAGATATGTCACTTTAATTCACTTCAGAGGTGTATAAAGACCTCATTTCTAATAAGTAGAAAAAAATAACAGTCAGGTTTAATACGGGACGTCCCATACAGTTTACACACCTCATATCAAACAATTTTACTTTAGCATTTGGAGATATGCCACTTTAATTGACTTCAGAGGTGTATAAAGACCTCATTTCTAATAAGTAGAAAAAAATAACGGTCAGGTTTAATACAGGATGTCCCATACAGTTTACACACCTCATATCAAACCATTTTACTGTAGCATTTTGGAGAAATGCCACTTTAATTGACTTCAGAGGTGTATAAAGACCTAATTTCTAATAAGTAGAAAAAAATAACGGTCAGGTTTAATACAGGACGTCCCATACAGTTTACACACCTCATATCAAACCAGTTTACTGTAGCATTTTGGAGATATGCCATTTTAATTGACTTCAGAGGTGTATAAATACCACATTTCTAATAAGTAGAAAAAAATAACGGTCAGGTTTAATACAGGACGTCCCATACAGTTTACACACCTCATATCAATCCATTTTACTGTAGCATTTTGGAGATATGCCATTTTAATTGACTTCAGAGGTGTATAAATACCATATTTCTAATAAGTAGAAAAAAATAACGGTCAGGTTTAATACAGGACGTCCCATACAGTTTACACACCTCATATCAATCCATTTTACTGTAGCATTTTGGAGTTATGCCACTTTAATTGACTTCAGAGGAGTATAAATAACTCATTTCTAATAAGTAGAAAAAAATAACAGTCAGGTTTAATACAGGACGTCCCATACAGTACACACACCTCATATTAATCGATTTTACTGTAGCATTTTGGAGATATGACACTTTAATCGACTTCAGAGGCCTATAAAAACCTAATTTCTAATAAGTAGAAAAAAACAATGGTCAGTTTCTATACGGGACGTCCCATACAGTACACACACCTCATATCTAACCATTTTACTGCAGCGTTTTTGAGATATATGTCACTTTATTCATATTTATACACCTATAAAAAACTAATTTCTAATAAGTAGAAAAAAACAATGGTCAGTTTCTATACGGGACGTCCCATACAGTACACACACCTCATATCTAACCATTTTACTGCAGTGTTTTGGAGATATATGTCATATTTTTCTACTTCAGAGGCCTATTATAAGATCTAATTTATAATCAGTAGAAAAAACTAACGGCCAGTTTATATAGGGGACGTCCCATGCAGTACACACACCTCATATCAAACCATTTAACTGTAGCTTTTTGGAGATATGTCACATTATTCCTATTTATATACCTATAGAGACGTAATTTCTAATAAGTAGAAAAAACTAAGGGTCAGTATTTTAGGGGACATCCCACAGAGTGTGTACAACTCTTATCAAACCATTTTACTGCAGCGTTTTGGAGATATATGTCATTTTGTTCTACTTCAGAGGCCTATAAAGACCTACTTTTCAATAGGTAGAAAAAAACGAATGGTCAGTTTTTATAGGGGGCGTCCCATGCAGTATGCACACCTCATATCAGACCATTTTACTGCAGCATTTTAAAGATATGTTATATTTTACTACTTCAACGTCCCATACTATATGCATGTCACAGATTGTGTTGTAGAACGCAGATGATGAAGGCAAAGGCGCTACCTCCTGGAAGGCGCGACCTCGCACCAGTAGATGGATAGAGGCGTCTTAGCTGGAGGACAAGGAAGCCGGAGAGAGCCATACAAAACCGTCCAGGGTGTTGCAGATGGTGGTGACAGCCAGGGGATGGCCTTAAACAGGGAAGAGCAGACGGAGACCCAGGCCACAGCCAGGACTGCCTCCCACGGCGGTGGCGCAGGAGGGAGAAGCCATGGAGTGAAGAGTCCCGACACCACCATGGGGACTAACGGAGGTGACGACGGTGATTGAGGTGGAGCACACCGTGTAGCCAGAGAAGCGATGAGGCAGTGAGACACAAAGACCTAGGCGACCGCGACTGGGCCGCAGCGTCGAACCCCTGAGGTGGAAGCAGGGATCCTGAGGTTAGTGGCTGAGCTGGAGCGACCATAGGTGGAGGTGGAAGGGGTGGAGCTAGCCAAAGCCGAAGAGGTGGAGGGCCGCAGGGCAGCGAATGGGCCGCAAGTCCATGGCGAAGGTGGTCAAAGTCTAACCCAAGTGGAGCTGACATACCCTGGAAGCCCGGCAAGGCCGAATGGCCGATGGTCCACGCTGGAGTCGAGGGTGGTAAGAGCACAGGTGCCAGAGCGACAGGTAGAGGTGGAGTGGAGGCGGAGCACTCAGAGGCTGGAGGCGGAGCCACAGTCTCCGCACTAGCAGGAGGAGATGGCTCCCAGCAGGCACAAGATGTAGCCGTGCCACTGAGAGGAGGCTGAGTTGCACTGCGGGACTGATGGGAGGAAGAGATGACTGGGTGGCAGGAGTGTCTTGGGACTGCAGAGACAGACAGATGGGGAGAGGGAGGTTGGGCGGGACCAGCTGATTCACTCTCGCTGCTTGCGGTGGGCTCATGCAGTTGATCCTCACAGTCTGGGTGGTCTTGGCTGGGAACTGGGTTGTGAGTGGGACTGGCGTTGTTGTCTTCAGTTCCGACTGTGAGTGGCGATCCACAAGACTCCAGCACCCACTCCACAAATTCTGAATTTCTACTTATTTGAAACAAGGTATTTATACACCCCTGAAGTCAATTAATGTGATGTATCTCCAAAATGCTGCAGTAAAATGGTTAGATATGAGGTGTGCACACTGTATGGGACGTCCTGTATAGAAACTGACCATTGTTTTTTTCTACTTATTAGAAATTAGGTTTTTATAGGTGTTTAAAGTAGAATAATGACATATATCTCCAAAATGCTACAGTAAAATGGTTAGATTTGAGGTGTGTGTACTGTATGGGACGTCCCGTATAGAAACTGACCATTCTTTTCTTCTACTTATTAGAAATGAGGTTTTTATAGGTGTTTAAAGTAGAATAATGGCCTATTTCTCCAAAACGCTGCAGTAAAATGGTTAGATATGAGGTGTGCACACTGTATGGGACGTCCTGTATAGAAACTGACCATTGTTTTTTTCTACTTATTAGAAATTAGGTTTTTATAGGTGTTTAAAGTAGTATAATGACATATATCACCAAAATGCTACAGTAAAATGGTTTGATATGAGGTGTGTGTACTGTATGGGACGTCCCGTATAGAAACTGACCATTGTTCTTTTCTACTTATTAGAAATGAGGTATTTATAGGTGTTTAAATTAGAATAATGGCATATATCTCCAAAACGCTGCAGTAAAATGGTTAGATATGAGGTGTGTGTACTGTATGGGACGTCCCGTATATAAACTGACCATTCGTTTTTTCTACTTATTAGAAATTAGGTTTTTATAGGTGTTTAAAGTAGAATAATGGCCTATATCTCCAAAACGCTGCAGTAAAATGGTTAGATATGAGGTGTGCACACTGTATGGGACATCCGTATAGAAACTGACCATTGTTCTTTTCTACTTATTAGAAATGAGGTTTTTATAGGTGTTTAAAGTAGAATAATGGCCTATATCTCCAAAACGCTGCAGTAAAATGGTTAGATATGAGGTGTGCACACTGTATGGGACGTCCTGTATAGAAACTGACCATTGTTTTTTTCTACTTATTAGAAATTAGGTTTTTATAGGTGTTTAAAGTAGTATAATGACATATATCACCAAAATGCTACAGTAAAATGGTTTGATATGAGGTGTGTGTACTGTATGGGACGTCCCGTATAGAAACTGACCATTGTTCTTTTCTACTTATTAGAAATGTGGTATTTATAGGTGTTTAAATTAGAATAATGGCATATATCTCCAAAACGCTGCAGTAAAATGGTTAGATATGAGGTGTGTGTACTGTATGGGACGTCCCGTATATAAACTGACCATTCGTTTTTTCTACTTATTAGAAATTAGGTTTTTATAGGTGTTTAAAGTAGAATAATGGCCCATATCTCCAAAATGCTACAGTAAAATGGTTTGATATGAGGTGTGTAAACTGTATGGGACGTCCTGTATTAAACCTGACCGTTATTTTTTTCTACTTATTAGAAATTAGTTATTTATGCACCTCTGAAGTCAATTAAAGTGGCATATCTCCAAAATACTACAGTAAAATGGATTGATATGAGGTGTGTGTACTGTATGGGACGTCCTGTATTAAACCTGACTGTTATTTTTTTCTACTTATTAGAAATGAGGTCTTTATACACCTCTGAAGTCAATTAAAGTGGCATATCTCCAAAATGCTACAGTAAAATGGATTGATATGAGGTGTGTGTACTGTATGGGACGTCCTGTATTAAACCTGACTGTTATTTTTTTCAACTTATTAGAAATGAGGTCTTTATACACCTCTGAAGTCAATTTAAGTGGCATAACTCCAAAATGCTACAGTAAAATGGTTTGATATGAGGTGTGTAAACTGTATGGGACGTCCCGTATTAAACCTGACTGTTATTTTTTTCTACTTATTAGAAATGTGGTCTTTATACACCACTGAAGTCAATTAAAGTGGCATAACTCCAAAATGCTACAGTAAAATGGTTTGATATGAGGTGTGTAAACTGTATGGGACGTCCCGTATTAAACCTGACTGTTATTTTTTTCTACTTATTAGAAATGTGGTCTTTATACACCACTGAAGTCAATTAAAGTGGCATATCTCCAAAATGCTACAGTAAAATGGATTGATATGAGGTGTGTGTACTGTACGGGATGTCCCGTATTAAACCTGACTGTTATTTTTTTCTACTTATTAGAAATGTGGTATTTATAAACCTCTGAAGTCAATTAAAGTGACATATCTCCAAAATGCTACAGTAAAATGGATTAATATGAGGTGTGTAAACTGTATGGGACATCCCGTATTAAACCTGACTTTTATTTTTTTTCTACTTATTAGAAATGAGGTTTTTATAAACCTCTGAAGTCAATTAAAGTGACATATCTCCAAAATGCTACAGTAAACTGGTTTGATATGAGGTGTGTGTACTGTATGGGACGTCCTGTATTAAACCTGACCGTTATTTTTTTCTACTTATTAGAAATGAGGCATTTATACACCTCTGAAGTCAATTAAAGTGACATATCTCCAAAATGCTACAGTAAAATGGATTGATATGAGGTGTGTAAACTGTATGGGACGTCCTTTATTAAACCTGACCGTTATTTTTTTCTACTTATTAGAAATTAGGGCTTTATACACCTCTGAAGTCAATTAAAGTGACATATCTCCAAAATGCTACAGTAAACTGGTTGAATGAATGAATGAGTGAATACTTTATTTTGTCTTCTTGTGCTGTAAACATTTACATAAAACTATTTCTTGAGATGTGAACTATAAAAAGAGAGAAAAAAGAAAGCATCTTTTTACATTGTCTCTCAAAAATATGTGCAACTAACATGAAAGAAAGAAAGAAAGAATGAAAGAGAGAAAGAAAGAGAGAAAGAAAGAAAGAAAGAAAGAAAGAGAGAGAGAAAAAGATAGAAAGAAAGAAAAAAGGAAGAAAGAGAGAAAGAAAGAGAGAGAGAAAAAGTTAGAAAGAAAGAAAAAAGGAAGAAAGAGAGAAAGAAAGAAAGAGAGAAAAAGATAGAAAGAAAGAAAAAGGAAGAAAGAAAGAGAAAAAGATAGAAAGAAAGAAAAAAGGAAGAAAGAGAGAAAGAAAGAAAGAGAGAAAAAGATAGAAAGAAAGAAAAAAGGAAGGAGAGAAAGAAAGAAGAAATAGAGAAAAGGTAGAAAGAAAGAAAAAATGAAGAAAGAGAAAGAAATAGAGAAAAAGATATAGAAAGAAAGAAAGAAACAAGGAAGAAATAGAAAGAAAGAAAAAGGGAGAGAGGGAGAGAGAGAGAGACAGAGAGAGAGAGAGAGAGAGAGAGAGAGAGAGAGAGAGAGAGAGAGAGCCATAGTGGAGAGAGCACGTTCCCTCTCGCGTCTGTTACTGAAATTACCGTATTCATAGTAATAGGCGCACACACCTTTTTTTTTTTGGCGGCTGGCTTGACCGTGTATTTTCAAACCGCGGCTGGCTTGACCGCAGTTGCCTGGAGTCCAGTTGTTTCTATGAATTGCAGCGATCTATTTGCTTCTCTGTTCTGTAGCTTTAGGTAGTCTGTAAAAATATACCTCATATTTCTTGTCAAATCTAGTTGTACAGTCAGTCTCAAAGCTCTTTCCCGTTTTAGACGCGTTTTGTGTGTTTTTCCGCATCATTCACGCTGAAAACCAATGCTGCCGCTCAGTGTTTTTGCCACTTAGTGGGCGTAACCGCAGTCACTCCGGCCAACGCTGACGTCACGTGCATACCCTCTATATACAGCACCTGCTGCAGTATTTCACAAACAAGATCCAGATTTTTTTTTTTTTAAATGGAATATTGCAGTATTTGCATTATAATTTCTATAAAATTCATGTGCTCTCGTAATCTTTAACTCTTTCCACGCCAGCGGCAGCATTTTTGATCATTTTCACAAAACGTTTTTGGCTCCCACTATATAGATAAATTCTAGTTTCATGCAGTTTTTTATCAGCACTTGAATGTGGGCATGTTTAATTAAAAAAGCAACATTTTGAACAAAAGCTCAGAAAAAAGTTGCTTTTTTGATAAACACTACGTCTGGAATCCGGATCGTGTCCATCAAGTCCGGGGCAACCTGTCACTCACATGAGATCCAACAATAGCAAACCACAACCATCCAATCAAATCCCCATCAACAAACTCAAGCCCCGCCAACATTTGTTCATAATCAGGAGGCAGTTTCACTCGGATATACGTCATAGAGAAGAAAAGACTATTGCAACTTTCATTTCATTCTGACTTTAAAGTGAAAAACGCTTAAGTGGCTTTATCTACTATATGTTGATCAAATTCAATTTACACCTTATTGATGATGAGCCCAGAATATGAACCCAACACACTAAAATTGCACATTAAGTGTATTCTTTTTTACGGATTTCCATGAGGGAAACATGACATGACACATTGCGTTCATATTCTGGATTCATGAGCTTGCTTGTACACAATAGTTTTTATTTATAAGGTTTGTTCCACCAGTATCAATGCATTGACACACTAAGCATTTTCATAGTGGTTTTCTATTAGAGAATGCTTAAAGGGGTCCTAATGCCCTTTTCCCAAGATGTAAAAGAAGTCTCTGATGTCCCCAGAGTGTGTATGTTAAGTTTTAGCTCAAAATACCCCATAGATATATTTTTATAGCATGTTAAAATTGTTATTTTTGAGGGTGAGCAAAAACGCGCCGTTTTTTGTGTGTGGCCTTTTAAATGCAAATGAGCTGCTGCTCCTGGCACAGTGGGTGGAGCTTCAAGAGCTTGTGTGTGTGTGTGTGTGTGTGTGTGTGTGTGTGTGTGTGTGTGTGTGTGTGTGTGTGTGTGTGTGTGTGTGTGTGTGTGTTAGCAGCTCAGATTACCTCACGCTCACCATGAAAATTTCAAAAACTATAGCCTTTTATGTTCAAACCAGAGTTGGACAAAATGGAGAGACTCAAGAAGAAGTGAAAACATGTAGAATGCAACAGGACGTCTCTGAATGGTTAGTTGATGAATTTATGTAGCTGATGTGGGGTTAACTATCTTCTAGTCATTGATTAGCATATTCTGTCATGATAATCTATAAATCGTGTTTCCAGGGGCGGGGTTTATGTAAATTTTAGGCATCACTAACCCGTGAAGAAGCTCATTGTAGTTCCTACCAGCCGTTTATTGTAGTCCTTAAAAAGTGATTTCTGTAAAAGCAAAATCTCCCTTTGCTTTGAACTTTGAGTGTCGTAATTTTGCAGATGTTGTTTATGCTCAAACAGCAACATTACACACTAACTAAAGTTAAAAAAGTGAAATTCTAATCAACCACCCATTTAACATGCAATTTTGCAAAATAATATGCAATTTCCAATTAACCTTTAGCGATATGTAAACCTAATTTTATTTATTTTCCCTAGATTGTGTGATTGGACTTTTAGACACTTTTATACAAACAGAACTTCGAAATTGCTAAACCATATTTAAAATAAGAAAATATAACCATGTTTCTGCGCTGACTGCAATTAAACACGCAATGTAATGAGATCATGTAGACATCAAGTGTGCTACTAACATTTATCACTGCATATGATTTCACACAGTATTAATAGATAGCATTAAGTACTGTGATGTATGCAGTGAGCAATCCAGTCCAAACATACAGTATGTGTATTATATGAGCATGTATAATGTGTGTTAATGACGTTATTTGAGAGTTCCCCACACAGTTCGTGTGTGTGTGTGTGTGTGTGTGTGTGTGTGTGTGTGTGTGTGTGTGTGTGCGTGTGTGTGTGTGTGTGTATGGGAGGTCATTCCATAAAAAAGGTTAGTGTGTATGTGTGTGTGTGTATGATGATCCTGTACCACTGCAGTGGAAACTGCACCATGAAGGTCAAGCAGAGAAACAGGTGTGTGTGTGTGTGTGTGCGCATGCGTGTGTGTGTGTGCATGTGTGTGAGTGTGTGTGTGTGTGTGCATGCGTGTGTGTGTGTGTGTGTGTGTGTGTGTGTGTGTGTGTGTGTGAGAGTGAGTGAGCGAGCGTGTGTGTGTGCGCATGTATTTGTGTGTGTGTGTGTGTGTATTTGTGTGTGTGTGTGTGTGTTAGGGGAAGAGTCTGTGGTTGGAAAGTTGCTGGCAGGTGCTGTGAACCGCAGCGGACAAACAGAGAGGCGGCCAGAGGGGGAGAGATGCTGAATGAGGGCTGAGATGTGTATTTGTGTGAATGTTTGAGTAGCACCTAATACTGAAGTGTCTTCACACAAACTTCCCCTTCTTTCATGAATCTTCCTCTAACAAATACGCGAGAATTCTTCAAATTCATTTTGTAATCAAAACATTACCACACATATCTACAGCATAGAAACCACCCACAACATCTGAAATGGTTATTATTATTATTATATAGACAGATACCAACAGCAGATTATTGAATTATGATAGTTCGTTCACTTCACAACCTGTCGAAAGTAAACCAAGACTTCATGAACCAATCATTGTTCAAACACTAAGCAATTGAAATGTTTTGCAAGTACCAAAGGCAGATACTAAAGGCCAGTCAAGTTGTGCTACCGTTCCTCTTTAAAGTTGAAAGAGTGAAGGCTATGAAAAGGTACTTTTGTTGTTGGAGAAACTGAGCGTCACAATGGTTTGTATGGACTGCATGCATGCACTTGACATTTTGACTGGGGGAAGCAGCCCTTATACTGAAGTCATTGTCAGTAATATGTGTTTATTAGTGTGGGTGTTTGACTGACACTGCATGAATGCATGGCGATGTACGGGAATAGTACCACTAAAAATGAAAATGATGTCGTCAATTATTCATGACGTCACCCTGAGTAAACGTTCACTGTCTGCGGTGTCAGTGTCACTTGACTGGACGAACACGCAATTTGTTAACATAAAGCCTGTATCATTGCGCATCTTATATATCACCGACGCATTATCAACTTTATCCTGACTTTTCATACAATAAAGGTAAGAATGAGACGGTGTCTTCTTCGCTTCAACTGTCGCGTTCACTCACCATTAGTCATTTTTCCCCTCAAACGCTAAAACTACTGTTTACAACGCGCCGTGTTTCCGTGACTGTCAAAAGCATGAAAATATGAGGCACGTGATTGTTAGTTGTTAGTGGGTATGCATCTAGCTTTGCAAGTTAGTATTTACGAGTTGGGAAGTCGTGTTTACGTCGTCAGGTGCGTTCAGTCACTTTCGTCGAGTAAGATGGCAGTGTACTGCTAACGTTACTTCTCTTAATTACTCTAAATAGCAAGGTTTTTTAACTCTACTTCTTGAAAATGAGTGTTAAAAAATATGGATCAGGTATGTTTTTATGTTTTTTTTTACCACTGTAAACTTTATCATATTATATTTGTTATATTAATGCTAGCATATTTTGTGCAGGCAATTGACCGTTCGCAAAGACCCGCCCCCATTAGTTACTGTTGCTATGTCCGACAAGCCACGCCGTTCTCACGCCACTCATGTTCTCACCATAGAGGTTCTCACACAGTTAAATATACATTGCGGAGCAGAGTAGCTACACCGAAAAGGCGCTGACAGACAGGACAGACCAGGTTACTTTTGATATGAAACTAAGTCTCAACTTTCAAATTTGGTCATTTTTTAAATAAATTTAAACAATAAATACCGTTTTGTGGCTCTTTAATGTGTTGTAAAAGATCGCTGTAGACCCTCTTAAAGCTGCTTGTGAACCGATCATCTCTTCCTTCTAGTTAATTTATAGCATCAAATAAACATGAAAGAACAGAAGAAGGAACGTTGTTTTAACCGCAGAAAAACATCAATACACTACGTTTTTTAAGTTCAAATCCACCGACATTAATCTCTAATGCTGCGTCCCAATTCGCCTACTTATACTACGCCCTAAAAGTATGTACTCTTCTTGTGAAGAAAAAGTACATACTTAAAAGAGTAGGGAAGCTTTTGGACATACTACTTCGTCATCTTTAACGGACAGATCTGTCGCGTGTATTCTGTCACGTAAACTGCCCGGTCAATCATCTTGTCACAGCTAAAATCCTCCATTCAATCGAATTTAATTTCCTACCGTTTCGGAGAGAAATGTAGTAGCATTTTCATCGGCCAGTCATGGGTCTTTCATGCGGAGACTCTCCTCATGTGTTTGCAATTTGAGTATATGTCTGTAGTGTAACACTTTTCACTCGTGTTTGTAGTTCTAACCGAATCCTCGTCCAACGCGTGATGGGTTGTGGGCAATATTAGCCGTTAGAGTGCGCATCGATCTGCACTTCGGATTCTGACCGGAAACAGTAGACCATCCGGGTATCTTTGGAACACTCATTTCAACATACTGCGATTTGGGATGTACCAATTATATTTTCAAATACTAATTAGGACGGATAGTATGCAAATTGGGACGCACCCTAACTCTCCTTACTGTTTGTCGGACAAAAATGGCGGATTCGACGGATTATGATTGGTTATCTTTGATCATCAAAATGACATATTAAAAGTTTTTCCTTGAAAAAATTCCTTGCCTCATTTAGTATATGCGGTTCTATGAATATGCAAATGAGCCCCGCCTCCACTCACTCACAGCTCAGAGATCCACTCGTTGACGATCACACGTTGATCTGATTACAAGGTAGTTTGTGACGTCAGAAACACCAGCGATTTTAAACCGTGTTTTTGAGACTGTCTTTGATTCACTGCAGTTTTAAAGAGAAAATACTCAGCAATGCTGTTGAATTATGAATTTACACATGGTTTGTCTTAAAGCTTAAAAACAACACAGAGACATATAAACAACATTAAAAGCTTGACTTTCACCACAGGGGGACTTTAAAGAAATCTCAAGCTTCACACTCGTATTTATGACAGTCTGGTGCCGTTCATCGTAAACACTATCTTTCCAACCAAGACTTTAACGGACCATAAAGGGCCATTCACACAAAACATGTTTTTCCATTCCACTGTGTTACTTTTCCACTGTTTGCCAATGTAAACACGCTAGATGGACGTCTTTAACCATTGGGTTTGTGTCTCGTGTCTTTTGCAGCGTCTAGCGCATCGCGTGGTGTTCTAATACCGCGGCGCTCAAGTTAAAAGACCGGTTAGAAGTTAAAACGAAAAAAACTTGAGTGCCGCGTTTTTAGAACGCTTTGTCATGCGGGAGACGCTGCAAAAGACGTGAGTGCAACGGTTAAAGTCAGCATGAAATCAAAATTGACCCTATTTATTTTGTTAGCACACATTACTAGTCTTGTGGTAAACAATTCATCCATGCAAGTTTATTTAAAAAAAGTTGTCTTCGTAATCTTTAATCAAAATCTGGACTTCCTTCTCTGATGATGTCAGCTTGAAGGCTTGGGTAGAGCATCCCCTCCAACTGTCACACTGCATCCGAAATCGAATACTTCCCTACTATATGTGCAAAACACAGTTCGCCAAAACAGTACTTATATCCGAATACATAGTTTTAAAAAAAACAGTAGGCGAAAAGTACCCGGATGACCTACTACTTCCAGCGAGATTCTGAAGTGTGCATATGATGGACGCTTTACTATCCCATGAGGCCACAGGATAGGACTTTTGAATAGCAGTGAAGCAACACAACTGATATAGTACATGTACGTCCGAATTTCATTCATACTACCCATATTCATACTATACAGAGCATGCTTCTTTTAACGGTCGTGAAGTAAATGAAAATTCAAATGTAGTACAGACAGTATGCGTTTTCGGACGCAGCGAGGTTTGGCATCAAGCTGAATGGAATGCCTACTTTTCTAGATCCAATCAATTCCCAGAGGGAAAGAACAAGCCACACCCTCTATTTTTCTCATTCAATATTCGTATCACTCAAAAAATACATCACAATACTGAAGTCAGCCGCAACTTCCGGTTCACACGGACTTTACAGACGTCCGTCTAGTGCATGTTTACATGGAAGAATGGAAAAGAGCAGTGGAATTAAAAAACACGTTCTGGTTTCTAGTCTGGAAAGCTCTTAGAAGTCCTTTTATAGCGCTTTTTGTGCTTGGCTGCCCCATTCACTCATTTGTTTTATGGAAGTCATACAGGTTTCGAGTAAATTACTAAATTAACTAAGTTTAAATGTCACATGCTCGATAAAAACATCAAACGTTGAGGTTGCACGGTACCTTTCTCTCAATGATTTCTGCTGCAAGATGCTTCGCCTGCTGGAAGCCGAGGCGTCCCTCAGGGATCTGTACCTCCTCTTTGAGGAGCCCGATCTGAAAGAGGACACGCATGGGCCCCGTCACTGTGTATTCGGGCCTCATGGACAGCTGAGAGAAAGAACCTGAGAAAGAGAAGAGGTCATCTTAGGCCAAACTCGGTTCCTTCAGACGTTCACAGGTTCAGACTTACCTGCACCCATCTTGCTGTTTTTTTTTATTATCTTGTAATTGCAAAACTGTTTTATAGTGTATAACTAATAGTTAAAGAATATCATCATCATCAGGAAGTCCTTAAGATCTTAGAAAGAAAAAGGCCCCAAAGAAGAGGCTCCTTCAAGCTTAAGGCAGCAACTGAAACTAGCATTGACCTGCCTTTGTTAACATTAAGATTAAACCTTAATATAGTTGTGCTCCAAAAGAGGAACTTACCAGAGACATAACAGCTGATGTCAACGCTTTTCGGGCGGAGGTTTGTGTTAGCAGCCATTTTCTTTACGTTGGTGAATTCAAACTAGCACATTTCACAGACCTATTTGAGACGCTTCTGTCACTGCTCTGGTTTCCTCATGCTTTAGTCGTCGAGTGACAGGCACCGGAGACAGGAAGTTGACACTCAAACTTCAGTGTTTCTGCATGTGACGAGTGGGTCTGCAGAGCTGCCCACCAAACACAGCGCATCAAACCTTATCTGATGAACTTTTAAACAGTTGGGAACTAAAAAGCAAATGTGCCAGTGCTGGGCTCAATAGCTCTTTAGTCTACAAAGGCATTCATTTCAGTTTAATGCTGTGGAAATGTGCATTAATCACAGAACTGTGTGTCTTGTGCTACACAGATCCACACAAGATCTACACAGCATAACCTTACCTGAATCTAGAAAAAAAGGGTCATATTTATTCCATCAAAAATATTTACCCCTGTGGTTAAGGTGCTATAGATAGAAAGATGCATGGATAAATGGACAGAAAGAAAGACAGAAAACACACACAATGTATATTGTTATATATTTCTGATAGATAATACACTATGTACAAACAATATTTAGTGTTATATTTGGACAGACAGACAGATATGCTTTATATGTCAAGCTCACATTATAAAGAAGACACACACAAATACAATTGATTTGGTTTGAAAAGCAGTTTATTCCGAACCTTATTAAAACATACATGAGGTTGCCCCCTTCATGAGTGAAATGCATCTCTCTGAGGAAGGACGTTGAGCGGCGCAGATACAATCTACAGAGCTGGTAAACGTTTCCCTTCACAGCTGATCTGGGTACCAAGGGTTTCTTCTACGATGCTACGATTTCTCATTAAGACAGGGGGCGCTGTTCCGAGATCAGTGCAGAACTTGTGTAACTGCGGCACAATCTAACCAGTGAGGTGTACATTACATGTGGTGAGAAGGCGGCATCACAAATCATCAGTAATCATGACAAACGGGACAGCCAAAGGTGGGTTCACATTCATGTGGTGTAAACACAGCATTATTAGTAACTACACACCTGTCTGTGAGAATAAACAAGTGTGTGCTTTTGTAGTCGTGAGTCAAAAAAATTAGTATTTTACAATCAATAGTGACATTCATATCTAGCTCCAATTCCTTCATGCCAACATTCATTTCTCCTGATAATTTATCACTTTATTTTCTCTCTTCACAAGCACTTTCTAGAACCCTTATTTTTGTTCATCCTAACAAAACACAATCATTAAAATTAATCCATTGGTTACTTTTTACAATACATTCTGTTCGAGTAAATCTCACAAACCTAATCAAGAACATGCCCGTGTCATATTTCACTCAAAAACCATAATAATTTTCTTTAATGAAATTTGAGAATTTATAGTATTAAGATTTTTTTTTTTTTTTTTTTTTAGAAAATGAAGCATATTTAAGGACCATTAAGATGTTTAGCATTGTGACATTAAGGGCAATTGAGCACATCAAATCTCACATTTAATCACCGCACAATGTGAAATAACTGCTATATTTCAATGATGAATTAATTATGGCAGTATTTGTTGTACTGCCTTTAATTTATGCTGATTATATACATACATATACATATATATATATATATAAATTGAATTTGATTGAATATGATTTCAGGTGAAATACGAGTTAGACATTTATTAATGAGATTCACCCGTTTGTATGGCTGGATCCAAAAGCTAGTGTCGTCTGTGCATTCAGAGATGAAACAGATCATCATCATCGCTCTGATAAACACAGAAGAAAAATCACTCAAATAAACCCAATATCAAACACACACATCCTGCACATCTTAATCAATGATAAAGAAAGGTAACAGAGTCACATAAAGGTTCAATCGTTTACACACACCAAAACATTTGTTGTTCCCGTTAGGATATTTAATAACTAATCGACATGAAATGGACAAGATAAAACAAAAACAGGTGGAATTGTCTGTTTTAGACACAGCTATGATTCATATTGTGTTCTGGCGGCTGGAAAATCATGTAAAATGAAAAACACGTCACATTATAAGCGGATGGAAAATGCCAGTTATATACGATTGGCCTTTTCCACCACATCAGACCTATGAGTCAGTGCTGGGGTTCTTACAGTCAGATAAAACAGAAATGAGCATATGAATTATGAATCTAGATCTGCCCCAAACCCCTAATAATTAAGACTACTCGGACTATAAAGCAGAATCCTTCATTGTACCGTTCAACACGATTTCCAGTCGCTCCAGGACAAAAATTCCAACTACAGTGTAAACGAAATTCTTGTGTGCTAATTTTGCAAAACAAAACATTAAATAATTTAAATCATTATATACATAAAACTCAAAAGGCAAAAGTGAGGTTGTACCAGTTGGTGCTCATCCGTCTCTGAACTCTACGTTCATATTTTTCATAAGTGCAATATAGCTGTTGCACCATTTCAACTTGGTGAGGTCGTTTTGTGAAAGGAGTTAGCATGTATGACCTTTGTTTTCTAAATGGCAATCCCATAGTGGCAATCCCAGCGAAAATAGATGCTTTGTACAGACAGCATTACTTTATCATTGTATGCTAAACTACGCAATTTTGATGCCATGCTATGACGTAATTTTACCACTGATCGTCTGCCTGTGGTGTAGTAGGTGATAGCGCGCTACGTTGCATTTCATCTTTTACATATGCGTTCGTTGAGTGTGGCTAATGGCAAAGCAGATGGACGTAGCCCAGATTATGCAAGTGATGTGAAACTAAAAGACATATTTTTGCTTTTAAGACCTTTTTCTTAGGAAAACGTTTTGAGTAAGGATCATTTAATATATTTTCAATTCAAGTAGGTAGCAAACCGCCTCTCCGTTTGGCCTTTTCCACATCTAGATGCCGTTTTCTAACTGATCAGAGAGCTGCGTCTGGTCAGGTCCACATTACTAGCGCTCAGTCCCCTGGATTCTGACAGGCCGCTGTTAGATTCCTGAAGAGAGACACACAATTGGTGTGTAACATTATACAGTAGAAAAACTCATCAATTTCTGAGAAACCCTGTTGAAAGTGGATCGGAACAAGCAGCACAATCACTATCTTGTAGCTAATCAGCAGTTGGGGGTGTGTCCACTCATAATGGGGGTGGAAAGAGAGTGAGCCAATCAGAAATAGGGGGCGTGTCCACTCATAATGGGGGTGGAGAGAGCGAGTCAGCAGTAGGGGGTGTGTCCACTCATAATGAGGGTGGAGAGAGAGTGAGCCAATCAGCAGTAGGGGGCGTGTCCACTCATGAGGGTGGAGAGAAAGTGAGCCAATCAGCAGTAGGGGGCGTGTCCACTCATAATGAGGGTGGAGAGAGTGAGCCAATCAGCAGTAGAGGGGGGGTGTCCACTCATGATGGGGAGGAGAGAGAGTGAGCCAATCAGCAATAGGGGGCGTGTCCACTCATAATGTGGGTGGAGAGAGTGAGCCAATCAGCAATAGGGGGCAGTAGGGGGGGGGGGGGGGGGTGTGGGCTGTGGGCTGGGGGGTGTCCACTCAGGATGGGGAGGAGAGAGAGTGAGCCAATCAGCAATAAGGGGCGTGTCCACACATGATGGGGAGGAGAGAAAGTGAGCCAATCAGCAATAGGGGGCGTGTCCACCCATAATGGGGTGGAGAGAGTGAGCCAATCAGCAGTAGGGGGGTGTCCACTCATGATGGGGGTGGAGAGAGAGTGAGCCAATCAGCAGGGGGGGGGATGGGCTGGGGGTTGTCCACTCATGATGGGGAGGAGAGAGAGTGAGCCAATCAGCAATAAGGGGCGTGTCCACTCATGATGGGGAGGAGAGAAAGTGAGCCAATCAGCAATAGGGGGCGTGTCCACCCATAATGGGGTGGAGAGAGTGAGCCAATCAGCAATACGGGGCGTGTCCACTCATAATGGGGGTGGAGAGAGAGTGAGCCAATTAGCAGTGGGGGGGGGGCGGGGTGTACACTCATGACGGGGAGGAGAGAGAGTGAGCCAATTAGCAGTAAGGGGCATGTCATGATGGAGGAGGAGAGAATGAGCCAATCAGTAGTAAGGGAATCCACTCGAAATGGAAGAGGAGAGTGAGCAAGAGGGAGATTTGTAGAAAGAGATGGCTGAGAGACATTACAAAAGAGAAAAGCTCAGAGGAATAGCACTGGGAAAATTTTATTTTGCTTTGTTATTTATATCGCTTCTGCTATGATAAAAGAGAGATCCTTGCAAATTTGTTCTTTTTAAGGGCGGAGCAATGAATGGAGGGGCGTGTGTTTGGGTTGATTTCCAATATCATCAGTGTTTCTCAGAAATCACTTACTGCACCTTTAAAGCTGAGTGAATATTCACTGCATAAAGTTAAAATCTCAAAACATCTTGTTGACCTTACAGTGAATAAACATGTTATTCTAAAGTAAAGTAAAGAAGTAAAATGGGTTGTCAGTGGTGTTTCAAGTCCATCAAAATGCTTTTTATATATTTATATCACTGCATTAATACAAATTTGATCTGTATTATCAGACTCCCTTGCATTAAAGCACATGCATGACTTGGAGTGATTTTGCTTTTATCTGCTAATCTTTTAGCTTTTTTCTATTTTGTTAAGTGTCAAATGACTTTCAACAAGCTTATTTTTGGATATACACTACCGTTCAAAAGTTTGGAGTGGGTAAGATTTTTGAAAGAAGTCTCTTATGCTCATCAAGGCTCAAAAATGCATAAAAAAAAGTAATATTAAAATAATTATTTGAATATATTGTAAAATGTAATCTATTCCTGTGATCAAAGCTGTATTTTCATCATCATTACTCCAGTCTTCAGTGTCACATGATCCTTCAGAAATCATTCTAATATGATGATTTGATGCTCAATAAACATTTTTGATCATCATCAATGTTGAGAACAGTTGCGCTGCTTCATATTTTTGCGGAAACTGATACTTTGATACTTTTTTTCCAGGATTCCTTGATGAATAAAAACTTAAAAGTCTTTACTGTAACTTTTGATCAATTCAATGCATCCTTGCTGAATAAAGTTATTTATTTATTTATTTTTTTTTAAATAAATTAATAGTGTATGCATACATGAAGACACACCTGTGAGGTTTCTTCTACGCTCTTGTTGAGGAAATTTAAGGAGCTTGCCCTCTTCATCCTTTTGAATGAAACAAAAACAGCAGTCAGGCTGGTATGAGAGCAGTTTGTGTATTGGAGAAGATTGTCCCTGATGTGTCGTGGTTTATTCTCACCCGGGGTTGCGTGGCTCCTGTGGGCCGCTGCCCTGCAGTTTCTTCACCAGCATCTCACTGCTGCGGCGCAGGGCTTCACGAATCTTCCCGAACGAGCCGCTCCTGCGCAGGGCGCCGTTGCCATCCTGAGCCCAGGAAATATGATCAACTTCTATAATCTTTCGTTTAATATATATATTAAATATATGGTTTTGGGTTGTAAATAACTGAATCTTTGGAATCTGATTACATTATCCAGATTACATGTAATCAGATTCCAAAGATTAAGTAATTGTAACATTTTAAAATAGTTGTAATCAGACTACAGTTACTTTTTTATTGATTGCATAATTACGTTATTCTCACAATGGCAGTAAATTATTCATACTTAATTTATTCTCCTAACTACTTTTTTTTCTCTTTTAAAATGTTCCTTTCTATAAATGTCTACTGCTTATATCCGTTCAGAAGGTCTTCCAGGTTTGTGGAATTTCACACAGATTAGCTACTAGTCATGTGACTATCACTGAAAACTGAGCCAAACACAGCATTTGATCACTGGATTTACAGAAATCAATCACTTTTAAGAAGCGTTCTCTCAACATTGCAATATTGCATATCTAAAAAACTCCAGATGAAAACATTAATTTATTATTTGAATTATCACTCAGTGAGTCATTTGACCATGTATTACTGTCTTTAAAAGGCTTTTGTATTTCTAACACATTAAAATATACAAATTCATATTTACATGCATTGCAGGGAGTCCTTTTTTTGTCAGCTGAACCTCTTTGACCTAATATACAGCATTAACTTGAAGTAGCCCCTGAGATTTGAACTTAAGTCAGTAATAAAATTAAGTCAATAATAATAAATTATAAACTTTTTAAAATTATAAAAGTTTATTGTTCTCTGATGTCGGTTAATGGTCACATGACATGCAGGTACACAAATAATAATAAAAAAAATCTTTAATAATTGTGTTATTTTGATTGTTTTTATTTTAATTTGACATTTTTATGATTTATTTAATTACATTAAAGGTACACTATGTCACTTTTGGCCCTCTAGCGGTTAAAAAACAAAACTGCATGCATTTTGCAGAAGAACATTGTTTTGGTTGTGCTTCGGCTCTGCGTGACTGTGTGGATGAATATGATTATCCTACAGTTCATGAAAGATTCACTACTAGGCTTACGAGATATAACCAGTTTAGATGTAAAGGATCTCAAGCTGACTAGCTGAAGACGTTACTGTATCATTACCCATTAATACACACGGTACTTCCTTGAAAATAAATTCCAGCACAGCGCTACATCAACCAGAATGAAACGACCCTTCACAATAGATAATGCTTTACAATGAACTCTGTTAGAGAGCTACTTTTGGCAGTTTGTCTGTTGAATAAAATACTTTACTCAAAAAAACACCATCATCTCCACATCGCCTTTACAACATTTCAAATCCCTCAGTTCTCGCCCTCTCAGAAAACTAACCTCTGCCACTTTCACACCAGACACGCGTCAAAGCAGCCGGAACAACTTTTCTTTATTTACGGATATGACGAGACACGCACGGGAGAGTGACGCATGCAATTTCACGTGAAAACCATCCTGACAAGGTCTAAAATATAAACACTTATAACAGCTTACCATAGTGAATCAGGGTAAGACAAAAACACACTTTGGAAGAACGACTGATGATGTATTGACAAAAAAAAAGTTACATAGTGCACCTTTAATAGCTTTTCATTATCAATAAACTTAATAGCTTTTCATTAATAATAAAAACTATTATTAATAATTGAGCACCAATAAGAATTGACCATTCGCTAAGCCCGCCCTCCCTAGTTACTGTTGCTACGCCTGTCAAGCTTTCGCGCCTGGCACGTCTATTACAGTGTGTATGCACCGATGTCAGACATTCCCAATGAGATTAGTAATTTTTGGCGAACATGTGAAATATCTTAGAAAGCAAGACAAAAGGGACTGCAGTGTGCATTCGAGGGATATATCCACGACATAATATGCAACCGATTAGAGGATATTTCATAAAAATTGAAGCTAAAACGTCCCAGCGCAAGCAGCAGCGCCTCATACACTGACCATTCAAATGGGAAACACACAAATAGAGGAACAGCTATGTTTTGCACAGCAGGGTAAGTGAAATGTGAAAATAATCTAATAATTATAAATCAAACTCTTCATCCATAAATCCTGTGGAATAACACTAACACCAGGAGAGCCGCGATCGGATTGGGGAAGTAACGTTAGGCCGTCGATTAACAAAATGCTGAAATATATTTTAAAGTATGTCAGTGAGCCTCCCTCTTGTCTTTAATCGTCTTATTTTACTTGAAAATATATGCATTATGAACAAAGAACCGTCATTATTTCCAACTTCCAAGCAATAACGTTAGGTGTTTTTGTTAATCCTGTAGACATGTAGTTGTGAATGGGGTCTCCCACACTGCTTGATCCACGCCTATCATTTCTCCCCTTGGCTTTTTGATTTTCGGGAAGGAAAAAAAAATCCACTCCCCCGTCCAAACTTTTAGGATACCTGGTATCAGATTTGCACAATCCATACGCACAACGCTTCGGCATGTTTCCCTCGCTTGAAAGCTTGCCAGACCTCCCGCACATAGTTATGGTTGCTAGGACACGATTGGCCAGTGGCGGTTTTCGGGCGTGGCTTAGCGAAGGGTCAATTGATAAGAACTGTGCAGCCTATTAGAATAATTTCTGAAGGATCATGTGACACTAAAGACTGGAGTAATGATGCTGGAAATTCAGCTCTGATCACAGGAATAAATGATGTATTACAATAGGAAATGTATATAAATACACAAACAAAGGGTCTAAGAGCTCCACTGACCCCGGTCCACTCGGCTTCGTCCCCATCACAGTCTCCTCGGGGGCCTCCGGGGCCGCTTACGCCGTCCCGGGACTGACGTCTGTCCCCTCCAGCACAGCCTCCGTCCTTCAGCAGCTCCACCACTTTACTCTGGTTAATCGCATCAATGCCCTGCCGGACAGAGCGAGAGGATTTTATGTGTGTGTAGGGGGTGGGGGAGTGTTATTTGTATGTTTTTTTTTTATTGTACCCTGCCAGGGGACTGCAGATGTAAATTAGCCTATGGCTAACTCTGGTACAATGCATCAAATGGTAACATTTATATTTGAAATTGTACATGGTCCCTAATAAATAAATAAATTAAAATTAAATTAGTAGACTTTGCACCGTTGTTATGGTATGTCAGCAGGGTTATTATAGTTCACTGAAACTAAAACTAAACAACATGTGTGATGCTTGAAATAAAATAAACGTTACCTTAAATAAAATGTAAAAATTATTTTCATTTCGTTTAACTATATACTAAAATAAAATGAATAAACTATATAGACAAATAAAAAAAACTTGATAAAAAACGAATTCAACATATTCAGTAAGAAACTATAATAGTATCTCGATGATACTAAAATAACACTGGTTGTCAGTCAATTGAAATGACATTCATTTAAGATTAATAAAGGAGAGTAAAAGAAACCGAACAGACGAAGCAATGTGAGTCTAGAAATTGAATCATTGAGGTATTCTTAACAACTCCCTTCTCTTCCTGTATGAGTCATGCACAGGAAGTGGATCTCATAAGTCAAGCATCAGGTAGGAAATCCGTGTGTGTGTGTGTGTGTACCTGTTTGCGGTTCTTGGTCGCACACTCCTCCAGTGTCTCAGCGGCCTCCAGTTTGCCCTGCCTGCGGTACAGAGCGCCCAGACTCTTCAGTGTGGTGTTCACAGTGGGGCTACGTGAGAAACACAAGACACACTCAACAGAAGAATCACTCAAAAACATAAGCTGTGTCCCAAATAGCGTACTTATGCACTATTCTATGCCGTTTTGTAGTATAAATAGTGCGAGTATTGCGTTCACACTGAAAATTCTAAAATGAAAAAGTGCACTTTAATTGGATGATGCACTTAATTAACCGAAAAAACAAAGCGTGGAACGTTGGACACTTCATGCACTCGACTGTCGCAGCATTAATTATGTAGCGGAGGGAGAGGGGCTAACAGACAAGGAGGTTCAAAAACTCATTTATACCAATTGCTATTTCAATGTTGAATAGTCAGTAACTATGTGCCTTTTTAACTTGTCTACTTGTGTGTGCTTGTGTAAATGTGATGCGTGGCACCTGTGCAAAACTAATTTCCTAAGGGATAAATAAAACTAAACTGATGTGTTTGGTCTTGGTGGAATAGATCTGCTACACTGTCATTCCTGCTGCTGGAGAGCAAGCACAGGACTTGCTTCTGCCAATACACACACGACACGCTGCTGTGAGCAAGTAAAAATACAGCAAACATGAATTACCCGTGGCAGGGGGAGCTGGGGGAGGAGGAGTATTTCCGAAAGCGTGCAGCACTGCGAAGGCAAATGCTACCCAAGTATTTGAAGATTGAGCAGCGAGCTCATTGGCTACTGATACGCCAGGAACCAATCAGCTGCGCCCTATAGATAACAATGTGATTATGAATATGTGAGTAAAGGACCTATTAGCCTGCGCCATCTAGAGTTTCGTTTGTGTCATGTAAACATCTTTCTGGGATTAAGTTCTGACTCTAGTGATTGGAAAAAATCACATGTAAACATGTCACGTGTGATTCCTCCACACTTTGATACCCATAATCCTCTGAGGGCACCTGCACACTCACCTGTCCACTTTGCAGGCTTTGTACCAGCTGCCGTACTCTCCGTAAGGACCAGAGTCCTTTCTCTTCCCCTGAAATGACCATCAGACAAACTGATTGCATGTTTTTTTTTTTATCTCTACAACTTTCTGAAACAAAATCGTCTTAATTATAATGAATTGAGCGGATTAAAAATATAAAAATTGGTAAAAATAATGAATATATGAAGACCAGGCTGAATTGCTGTATAAAAAAATTAATTAGATACATTTTGCTAATTGCTGGTTTAATGTTGTATAAAAGCAATGTTATATTGCTTAAATATTTTTTCATTTAGATATGTTTATTAATATTGGTAAGTGGATATAAGCATAATTATGAATAATACTTATTGATATTGAATTATGAAATAAACCGTTCCAAAGTTTGGGGTCAGTAAGATTGTTTTTTTTAAAGAAGTATTTTCTGCTCACCAACACTGCATTTATTTGATCCAAAATACAGTAAAAGCAGTAATATTGTGAAATATTATTACTATTAAAAATAACTTTTCTATTTAAATATATAGTAACCTGTAATTTATTCCTGTGATCAAAGCTGTATTTTCAGCATCATTACTCCAGTCTTCAGTGTCACATGATCCTTCAGAAATCATAATATGATGATTTGCTGCTCAAGAAACATTTATGATTATTATCAATGTTGAAAACAGTCGTGCTGATCCAAACTGTATTTTTTCAGTATTCTTTGATTCAGAGAAATTTAGACACCATATTTACTGTCACTTTTGATCAATTTATTGCATCCTTGCTGAATAAAAGTAATAATTTCTTTTAAAAAAATCCTCATTGAACCCAAACTTGTAAATGATAGTGTCAATTTTCATAAATGTAAATTTAAATAAATGTATACCAACATGTAAATGAAGCCTGTAATACCTTGCTCTCCTCTCGCTCCTCTGCATGCATCCAGATTGGCTTGTTATCATCTAAGAGAAAACAATTAATATTCTCATTATAAGCAATATAGCAAAAACCAGCATTGTTTTGTGATTTATTCAAATATTGTTAAATGCTTTTGTGCGTTTCTAGCAATTTACTCTGCCCGGCATCAGATACTGAGTGGCTAGTCTTCTTTTATCGACTATAATTAGCTTGTTGAAGCTTTTTGGAGATCAAGTGGATGTTTGATCATAATCCTGTAAGCGTCTGATTGGCTTAAAGGGCTGCGATGTCACAACAGATGGCCTCAGTGAACAAGATTAGACAAAACCTCTGAAAGACCATCAAAACATCTCACTGTGATTCACTCACCATTTCATCCTGACAAAAACTGATCATCAAGATGCAAAAAAAGCATCTATTCTTACAAAAATACATTTACATAAAATAAGAATATATGCATGAATGGCCGATTTCCATGCATGCATAATTAAAGCAACATTTGTTTTGTGAGAAGTACATACTGTTGACCGATCCGAACTCTTTCTCATGCGCGCGGGTCAGGATCTCCTTGTAAAGCGTCTCGGCGTCTTTGAACTTGCCCTGTTTCAGGTAACACGTCGCCTGTGGAAGAAAGATGATCACGATCGATGAGCTTCAGACAGAATAATGCTCTCGGGTTCTCAGATCCACAGCCAAACGTTCACTTTCGCATCAAACTTCACCCTGAGGGTTTGTACTTTGTCGACTAAGTCTGCATTCTCTCCAGACAAAAGATAATGATCTTTATTGAACTTGAATATGCACTTTCTACAATAGGAGCTCATGATATTAGCAATATAAATAGGAAGTACAGATTCATTCTGCTTGCTCTCAACACACAAAAAAAACTCTTCTTATTGGTTCATATGTTGTTCTTCATTGAGACAGTAGACTTGTCAACTTATTGAGATTAATTTCTGTGAATCAGTTTAAACAGTCCATTTCAATGAAACTGATTCAATGATTCATTTGCAACATCACAAAAAGTAATCTTCAATTAAATATCACGACTCATTACAAAAAAAAGAACATTTCAACATGTAATATTTCGCTCTCTGGGCTCACCAGGTTGTTTTTGGTCTTGGACACGTTGGGGTCGTCGGCGCCCAGTTTGTTCTCGTAGATCTCGAGCGCCCTGCGGTAATAATACTCCACTTCCTCATACTTGCCCTGATTCTGACACAACAGGGCCAGATTATTGAGCTGCTTCGCCACGTCAGGGTGGAATTTACCCAGAACCTGCAAACACAGTATAAATGAATATAACAACAGTGGCTAGACTAGAGCATCATCATCATGATAGAGCTGAACGTGTCCTCCACCTTCTCCCGGATCTCCAGCGCTCTCTTGCACAGCGGCTCGGCCTCCTTGTGTTTCCCGCGCTTGCCGTACAGCACGGCCAGGTTGTTGAGCGTGGCGGCGACGGCCGGGTGATCTTTACCCAGAGTTTTCTCTCTGATGGCCAGCGCGTCGTTCAGCAGGTGAGCCGCCTCTTTATACTTATTCTGATCCCTGGAAAAACACACAGGAATTCAGTGACGACGGAGAAGTAGCGCACTACATGTTTACTGGTGACGTGAGTTTTGGAGGGCGGAAATTGTTGACCGATATGGTGACGTTTAATTAGTGCGTCTCCGATGGCGTGTTAGGCCTTGTCCTCACTAATAAGTTTTTGTTTAAAAACGCATCTTTTTCTATATGTTATCAGGATATCATCTTACATGCTGTCTTACATGCACTTCATGAGGCACACACGCACACACACGCAAGGTCTCTCGCTCTCTCCCTCTCTGCCGTGCGCACGCTACACGGTTTGAACATACATATTCACGTAGCCTTTCGAAAACCGGGAGAGTGGATAAATTTCCCGGACAATCCCGGTAAAACCGGGACGGGTGGCAACCCTAGGTAAGGAACATTATTCTGTTTATGATACATCATACAGCTAGACCTATAACGACAAGACATTTCCAAGCAATAGCCTATTGACATCATATCCGTGAGATAAGTCAGTAGATTTGAGTAAACTCACAGGCTTCGCTTATCCTGTGTGAATGCGCCAAACGAAGTTCAGATGTGGGGGGGGGGATATGGGGGGTAATTTCTAATTCACACGAGGTCCCCAGATAATACTAATCCAGTGCGAATAGGGCTAAAGACATAGTGTCTATGTGTGTGACACTGGCCCCATGTTCAACAGCGTCTCTGACCTGTACACCAGGGCGAGGATGTTGAGCATGGTGGCCACATCGGGGTGGTCGTGTCCCGAGGTTTTCTCCAGGTCCTCCAGGGCCTGTTTGCAGAGCGGCACGGCCACCTCGTAGCGGCCCTGAGAGGCGTACTGGATCACCAGGTTGTGGAGGGTTCGGAGGCGGGCCGGGATCTCGTAGCCTCCCTGCTGTGCCGCCGCTTCACCACTGGGCTGAGCTGGAGAGAGACAGGGGAACAACGAGAGGTTAAAGTCGAGAGTTACTGTGCGTTCACACACCACCGCCCTGCCAACAATGCCGTAGAAAGATTACGCCGTAGATAAAGATCTGACGTAGATCGAAAGCTTGGTCTGGCAAACTTTATTTAAAGGGGCCGCAGAGCAAACAAGCATGTTGATGGGTATTTGTGCAGACTGACCACAGGTAGGGTATAAGTCAACCTCATTAAATCTTTTAAATGTAAAAGTAATAAATTGATCTATGGATAGAACTTTATTATAGTTATGTTTGCTAACGAAATAAACCAATTAAAAGCAATTTGTGTGGTGTGGCTTTTGTGTTCATGGTTAAGTGCTAGTCTAATTTCAACATGCAGTTTATAGGAGACGTTTACTAGCCTTGCTCTTTAACTAACATTAAAATTAATTTGTGTGCAGCAGTCCTGGTTGAAGTGTAGCCTTAAAGCTGCCGTCGGCAACATTTTTTTGATCATATTCAGTGAAATCGACACTATAATCCGACAGAACAGCATAAATAAAGTGGTTTTAGAAAAAAGCCCAAGCTTCTAACTCCACCTGGAGCGTGTTATTTGTTTTTGCAAAAATCCACCCGTCCCGGATCATCGGGTCCAATCAGCGCAGGGGGTGTGAGATCTGACTGTCAATCACAGGTCGTGCACACGCCACCCCTCGCGCACGTTACAATCACATGCACACGTCTGAAGTTTGCGCAGTAACGAAGAGTGATGGCGGAAAAGATTCCTCGGTTAACCTCAAGAGCTAGGAGGTCAAAAACAACACAGGAAAAGAGAACACCTGCTGAAAAGAAAGAAGTAAAGAAAGAAAGCGATTGTGCCCGTAATAAAACCAGGATCAACATCGGATCGGCATTTGAAAGGTGGAGAGATTTACGTGATTTAATTGGGTTCAAGCTGGATGCAGACCTTGCAACATTTCTTCTCGACAGGTAATTGTGCTTTATCAACGAATTACTTTATTTCTTAGTGTTGTGTTAGTAATTAAGTATTTTTGCCCAAATGTGTTGGTATGGATAGCTAACGTTAGCACTTGTTGGGCAGGTTCGTTAGCTTTGTTTGCACTGAAATCCGTGTGAACGTAACGTTAGGTGGATAAACATGTCCAGATGAAGGGATAAAGTTCGGCTTTTTGGAATAATCAATGCTACTCTATCTTTCTTACGAGAGTAAGAACAGTAGTAACGCTGCTGTTATTGTATGTGCTATCTGACTAACGTTAGCTCTGTTATATAAGCAATAGAACAATGTACAATGACCATGTCTGCCGCATATACCATATAGTAATAATAGCGTTTCAGAAAGACGATGGTGTTTATTTACGTTTAATTGGTGGGTAATCCATTTCGTAACAATCTACTCCAAAATAACAAAACAACAATAACAAAATACTCCATGGTGTTGATGGATGCTGATGAGAGGGGCGCGTTCACAGAAAATCTGGTGCACAGTCACTGACGAGCACGAACTCGGTGGGAGGGTATTCGTTGATAGTGGGGGAGGGGCGTGAGAGTTGTAAACATTCAAAATTTTGCCTAAGTCCACTCAATCTGCCAGACTTGCCGACTGGAGCTTTAATGCAATTGGTCAAATCTGTGTTTTTTTTAGCAAATTAATCGCATTGCCGCTGAAAAACAAGCGTTCTAACATACAAATGTTGCCTATAAATAGTGTTGTGCTTCGTATCAAATTCACATGATCAACTTCTCCTCTCTCTTTACAGTCGCTTGGGAACTAATGTGGTCGGAGCCAAAGTTTACAGGACTGCGTTCTCTGGAATCCTCACAAGTGGAGGACTTCTCCCGATTGGTTGCCGCCGAACCGCATCAGAACTCATTACCATAAAGTTGCCCTCGACGCCTACACCGCTCAAGACGCGCCGCGCCACTTCTCACAATTTTTTTCCGCCAAATCACATTGAAAATGAATGACTTCCAGCCACTTTGACGCTCTCACCGGCAGCGGTGTGAACGCACAGTACGAGTCACACAGCCTTCTTCATGAAGCATCGCTCTCCCTCACCTGGTCCCTGGTCGTCATCGTTGGGAAAGAGATCGTCCAGGTTGTCCTTCTCCTTCTCTCCGGGCTTCTCCTCCGAGGGCGAGGTGTCCTCGTCCAGCTTGCGGATCTGGTTCATGAACTCCAGGTGTTTCTTCTCCTCCTCCAGCTGTGCGACGCTCTGCTCGCTCTTCTGAAGCTTGTGTTGAGTGCTGGCCAACTCGTCCCGAAGCCACTGGTTCTCCTGGCAGAGCCGGCGCACCTGAGCACGCAACTTCTGCTTCTCCGACTCCACGGCGCTCAGGTGACCCGACAGAGCGATGATCACCTGACATGTTTATACAGATTTATTTTCTTCTAGACAAACTTTGTTGCATTATTTTCCTGTTATCTCTGTAAAGCTGCTTTGAAACAATCTGTATATAAATAAAGATGACTTGACTTGATTTGTTTTTCTGCTTTAGGTTTAAAGGGAGATATAACAAACTCATAACTATTCTTGTAAATTCTTTTAAAAAAGGGAAAAAGTCAGTAAGAATGAGTTGAAAATCGCACACAAAACAAAAACAATTTAAAACATGAAAAAAAGTTTAATTTAAATATGTGGGGAAAGTGCTTTTTTTTCAAAATAACTTTAAAATATTAAATAATAAACATGAAAAGTACACATTTGAAACAAACAAAAATACCATTATACCTGTAAATAAAATGAAAACTTGAGGAAAATAAAATTATGCAATTTATTTTTTCTAAAAACATTTCTAATTTTAAATTGATATATATACACGTTTGTTTTGTGGTGGGCCAGTGAAAATTACGGCAGCACAAGCAGAAAACCCCGTCCTTCATCTTTACATCTATTTCATCTTGAATGCAATGATTTGTGTAATGAATTTCCAGAATTTCCTTTTTCTTCTATTATTTTTTTAGAAGTTTCCAAATTAAAAAATTTCTGCAGTAAATTCTCTGCTTCTTTACACTTATAAACATAATAGCATAACTAACCGGGTTAAAATTACCCATACAAACAGTTTGGATATTTTAATCTTTCCTAATTTTCAAAAACATTTATGATTTTAAATTTAGAATAAATAAATATTTGTTTTGTGGTGGGCCAGTGAAAATTATGGCAGCACAAGTAGAAAAACCCGTCCTTCATCTTTACATCTATTTCATCTTGAATGCAATGATTTGTTTAATGAATTTCCAGACTCTTTTTCTTCTATTCCTTTTTAGAAGTTTCCAAATTTTACATCCACTCATAAAAGTGATAGCATAACTAGCCGGGTTCAAATTACCCATACACACAGTTTAGTATATTAAGTGTTGTGTAATGAGGTACCTGCGCCTCCCCCAGCCCCAGCTCGATGTCCTGCAGGCTCTTGCGGAGCAGGCTGGATTTCTCCTGAGCTCCGGGAGGCTGGGAACAGTCCAGAATAGAGTTGAGGAGTTGAGCGTGTTCCCCGCGCAGCGTCTCCAAACCCTGCATCACCGCTTTAGTGTTCAACACGATCTCATCCTGCGTGAGCCGCTCCAGAGCCTCTTCTCGAGGGTACACCATAGTGGACATCACCCGCGGGACGTGCCGCTCGCTGACGGGACCACAGGAACACACAGAATAGAGGAATGTGGGGTTTAAAACCAGTGTTGGGGAAAGTTACTTTTAAAAGTAATGCATTCAACATTCATGCGCTACTCCCCAAAAAAGTAACTAATTGCGCTATACAGCGACACGCGATTAAAGGTAGCCTATCTTTTCTATGTTAACCAGAGTTTTTGTCCAAACCAGCCGCGACGGCGACACACGACGATACTATTTTAGAAACGGTTTCTGTTTTTCTGCGACGTCGCGGCTGGAACAACAAACACAAAGCGTGGCAATGATAATCTCAGGTACTGTTTATGTGCTTTATTTAATGTTAAAAGCATGCATTGTGACTTTGAATATCATTTAGAGCTCCAGCTTTGTAACTTAGCTGTAAAAGCAACAATGGATAATTCACCTCAGATTTTGAAATTAAACAAATGGAAACAAGAACGTTCAAACTGTGAAGAAACAAGTGTATTCCTTGACAAGATGGGGGTTGCTAGACATTAAGCTCTAATGGGCACAGGTCCCCCATTGTTTGTCTGAGATAGCAACAGTAACTAAGGATGGCGGGGCTTACCGATAGGTCAATTAAATATAAATTTCATATCCAACAAGAATGATTCATTGTTATCACACAAAATCAAAGAAAGTAGTATAGAACACAACAATGTGTTTATTTTCTGAGCTATACAGTGCTACAGGAAAGGGCATTTTTTTCGAAAACACCAGGCTGGGTAGTTAGGTAACTTAGGGGGGTTCGGGGGCATGGTCCCCCGAGAAAATTTGGATTTTACATGTGCATTTTAAGGTGTTTGAAGGCCAAAAAATTGGATATCAATAGCTTTAAAGTGGGCAGTAGTAGCATAAATGATTTGTCAAGCAGATAACAGATTCTTAAACATGAGAATGAGGATAAATGTTGCAATGAATGATCCACACTACAGAATGTTAATTGTCAACATTCAAAACTATTTTACCTCATCCAAAAATTGTTTTTGCGTAGTAACTCTACACACAAATATAAAATGATTATCGCACATACACACCAAACTACACACAGATATGAATTATGTAAAACACTATTATCTTGTGTCTTTTGCTTGTTCAGTGTGCAGTGGAGTGTATAGGAGTTTGTCACACGTAGGCCTACATGTATGTGCACAAATACACTGTACATACAGTTTGTTTGATTAATTTTACAGTTATTGAACTGAACTGACTCAACACTGAAGTGACTATTAACTGAATATTGACACTATTGGCTTGTTGGCCAAGCTGCTTCTCAGGCGATTTTTTAATTTGTTACTATTGGGAAGCTGCTGTGAAAAAATATATTGTAGCTCATATATATATATATATATATATATATATATATATATATATATATATATATATATATATACACACAGGTCCTTCTCAAAAAAATTGCATATTGTGATAAAGTTCATTATTTTCCATAATGTAATGATACAAATTAAACTTTCATATATTTTAGATTCATTGCACACCAACTGAAATATTTCAGGTCTTTTATTGTTAAAATACTAATGATTTTGGCATACAGCTCATGAAAACCCAAAATTACTATCTAAAAAAATTAGCATATTTCATCCGACCAATAAAAGAAGTGTTTTTAATACAAAAAAAAAGTCAACCTTCAAATAATTATGTTCAGTTATGCACTCAATACTTGGTCGGGAATCCTTTTGCAGAAATGACTGCTTCAATGCGGCGTGGCATGGAGGCAATCAGCCTGTGGCCAGGGAGGGACTGGGACCGAAAAGTGGCCCTGGACTTTCTGGCCCACAGCAGCCCACCACATCCCAAATCATAACACATTGGCCCATTAATGTGCAGAATATTTTTTTAACACCACTTATAGCATAAAAATATAACACAATACAAAAATAAATGCTATTTAAACATTTATTTTAAGTAACACAACATATAGCCTATTAGGTCATATTTGTCAAACCAAAGGGAAACAAACAGAAGAACATTAAGACAACATATAAAACTATCAAGACAGCATATCAGCTAGTCAGGGGGAGCTAGAGCCATCAGAGCCTGTTGAACTGCTACTCTTCGCGCCAAATGTATAATCTGTTAATTTGAAGCATTTCCTTCACAGCATCTACCTCTAATGCTTTTTTTAACCGTCGGCTGAAATTGGTCCTCGTCGGCTTTTTTTTGGCCGATTCGACATGTCGGTGAAAGAGGGAACTCTGATTGGCTGTTCAGCTTAGTGAACGAGTCAGTGCAATGCACGAGAATAATAGCAAAACAGCGAGCAAAGAAAAACTGCACAGATAGAAGGCTGTTCTAATGTTACGTCATATTACCTGAGTGTTCCTTGGCGAATATTTAAATATTAACATGAGAGGAGTGGAATAAAGAAAGTGTTTAACAGGATTGATATTCAGAACGATAAGCACGCACTGCTTTGTTTACGGTGTGTATCTGCAGCCGGCAGCGTCGGTTTCTCTTTTTGAATGACGAATATAGGCGAATATCTGCAGAAATAGACAGTTGTCTCATTTACACACAGGAGCAGAACGCGCATTGCCGCATTCTAGCTAACAGTCGGCTGTAGTTCTCTCGGTGTGTTCAAGTGCAGCTTTTTTCCAGCGACACAGGCGACGTGGCGATGCGAGGCGACAACACAGTCAGCTTTCATCTGATTCTGCGCTAGTTCATCGGCGTTGGCTTGGTGTGTTTCCAGGACGTGAAAGAGGGCGTGTTTCAAGATATGCAATGGAGTAGACCAAACTTAACAGAGAGGGAGGGCAATACACTCACATGCATGTACACGAAACACACTCCTTGTCGGCCTCGGCCGCGCGATCGATTCCCTCATCCATTTGTGAATAAAAGAAATGTAATATTATGATTTCCGTCATTTTTTTATACATTTTTTTTTTATATGTGTACCGGCCGGCCCACATTGGCCAGCGGCCCACCGGGAAAAGTCCCGGTGCTCCAGATGGCCAGTCCGCCCCTGCCTGTGGCACTGCTGAGGTGTTATGGAGGCCCAGGATGCTTTGATAGCGGCCTTAAGCTCATCCAGAGTGTTGGGTCTTGCGTCTCTCAACTTTCTCTTCACAATATCCCACAGATTCTCTATGGGGTTCAGGTCAGGAGAGTTGGCAGGCCAATTGAGCACAGTAATACCATGGTCAGTAAACCATTTACCAGTGGTTTTGGCACTGTGAGCAGGTGCCAGGTCGTGCTGAAAAATGAAATCTTCATCTCCATAAAGCTTTTCAGCAGATGGAAGCATGAAGTGCTCCAAAATCTCCTGATAGCTAGCTGCATTGACCCTGCCCTTGATAAAACACAGTGGACCAACACCAGCAGCTGACATGGCACCCCAGACCATCACTGACTGTGGGTACTTGACACTGGACTTCAGGCATTTTGGCATTTCCTTCTCGCCAGTCTTCCTCCAGACTCTGGCACCTTGATTTCCGAATGACATGCAAAATTTGTTTTCATCCGAAAAAAGTACTTTGGACCACTGAGCAACAGTCCAGAGCTGCTTCTCTGCAGCCCAGGTCAGGCGCTTCTGCCGCTGTTTCTGGTTCAAAAGTGGCTTGACCTGGGGAATGCGGCACCTGTAGCCCATTTCCTGCACACGCCTGTGCACGGTGGCTCTGGATGTTTCTACTCCAGACTCAGTCCACTGCTTCCGCAGGTCCCCCAAGGTCTGGAATCGGTCCTTCTCCACAATCTTCCTCAGGGTCCGGTCACCTCTTCTCGTTGTGCAGCGTTTTTTGCCACACTTTTTCCTTCCCACAGACTTCCCACTGAGGTGCCTTGATACAGCACTCTGGGAACAGCCTATTTGTTCAGAAATTTCTTTCTGTGTCTTACCCTCTTGCGTGAGGATGTCAATGATGGCCTTCTGGACAGCTGTCAGGTCGGCAGTCTTACCCATGATTGCGGTTTTGAGTAATGAAACAGGCTGGGAGTTTTTAAAAGCCTCAGGAATCTTTTGCAGGTGTTTAGAGTTAATTAGTTGATTCAGATGATTAGGTTAATAGCTCGTTTAGAGAACCTTTTCATGATATGCTAATTTTTTGAGCTAGGAATTTTGGGTTTTCATGAGCTGTATGCCAAAATCATCAGTATTAAAACAATAAAAGACCTGAAATATTTCAGTTGGTGTGCAATGAATCTAAAATATATGAAAGTTTAATTTTTATCATTACATTATGGAAAATAATTAACTTTTATCACAATATGCTAATTTTTTGAGAAGGACCTGTATATATATGCACTATAAGCAGAAATTTAAGGGGGTAAAATAATTTATTTATTTCTCAAAACTGAGTTTTGATTTTTATGTGATCAATTTAAATGACTTTGGCGGGACCTTGATATCACGGCTCCACTTCACCCTCACTACTGCGCAGACTCAACTTTGGCGGCTTCATTTTCATCAATGGAAGAGAGTAAAGGGGCGTCGTCCATCTTCTTTACAGTCTCATCGGAACAAACACGGGACTTATTCCGCCATATTGCACGCTGCACTTTCTCACATTCATAGTAGGCTAATGCGAGACTAGTGCACTGCTTTTCTGTATAAAAAGTCTTTGCTTATAGTAAAGTGTGATTCCATTTCTTGGTCGAGGTTTTTCATATGGGTTTTTCTGAGGCTTGATGCTTTTGCATCTGATGTCTGATGATGTAAATTGTTTATCAACTCTTAACTTGTTACCTCCCTCAAACTCATCATCTCCCTGCTTCCCTGTCCCTGGTTCGTACAAAAGAAATCTGATGTCCATCTATAGAAGCTAATAATAAATAAAAATAAGATTATTTGTATAATTTACAAACGTTTGTTTTGTCATGTTTTCATAGCCTACGCTATTGCAATAGCTTGCCAACACCGGACTTCGGTGTGCTCAGATGTGTGCGCGCTGCAGTTGCTAGGAAACAGACACGCGCGGATTTCTGTCTTGCGGGTCAGCTTTCGGTTAAACTGCGTTGCTTTTACAAACATTGATTGGTTTATTACTGGGTTGCAAATAGATAATTTCTATTACCCTATAATATAATTTCCATTAAATACACTGACAAATGAAATAAATTGTTAAACTCAAACTTTAGATTTACTGGGGCACAGCAGATTTATACTGGGGCACATGCCCCAGGAAAAGGGGTCTAGCAACGCCCTTGCAGTAGCCTATGTATTTTTAATAATCTTTAAATGGTGTAATATCTGTGAATTTGATAATGTAGCCTACTTATCCATTTTCTTGCGAGTGCCGTCAAGATTACTCTCTAGTGCTGTGCACTCGCCGCGAGACTCCGCCCACACGCTGTTCTGATTGGTGTGGGTTTTGAGCATCTCGCAGTCGCGTCGCGTGTGGAGAAAAAAATTGTTTGTCGTAATTTTTGATTTTTAGTATGGTTGAATTAGATCATTGAAGGTCAGCAGCCAGCAAATACATTGGCTAATAAAGTGAGATTAAATACATAAAGTATATTTGTGTAATTTAATATAGTTAATTATAAAAGATTTGCGTAAAATTCTGAGATTGCATTTGACTGTTTTTATTAATTTTGAGGAATACTGAATGTTTTCGTGGAAGTGAGATTAGTAAATGTATGATCACATTTAGTCTAGAACTAAAATAACCATCATGTTTACACACAGCACACACAACACCACCTCACTTTATTTCTGAGCTGTCAGTCAATAAATGTGAAAAAGTAACTAGCGTTACTTATTTGGACAAGAAACTTGGATATTTTGTTGTATATTGAAAAAGTAATGCGTTACTTTACTAGTTACTTGAAAATGTAATCTGATTATGTAACTCAAGTTACTTGTAATGAGTTCCCATACAATCGAACATAACACAGGCTCTATTAGATTCTGAACATCAGGATCACAGCATTGCATTACTGCAGCTCACACCCAAAAACAGCCAATCTGGCAACACAAGTGCTGACAAAAGAGTCCTGCGTCCGAAAAACATCTGCACTCACGTCGATGACAGCAGCAGTGCCAGTAAATACAGTCATCGGAGTGATTCAGATCATATCAACAGGAACCTGAGGAACTTCATCAGGGTTTACAAATGAAGGAAATCATTAATTGTTCTACAGATGATTACTTAAAGCTCATTTAAACAGTATAACCAAAACAGATCTGGAAATAAAATTTGTAATTCTTGAAGAGGTGTGAATATATCATTTAAATGATTCAAACTTTTAGAGATGATTCCTAACTCCTTGGAATTAAAGAATTGATTATTTTTGGTAGTTACTGAACCTGACTTGAACTACAAGTTATCATTACATTCTGTGGTTTACATTTTGAAACTAATCAAATTAATGTGTACTTTAGTATTATGAGTTTTTTTGTAATAAATGAAGACTTAAATTTAAATTATACAACATTAAAAATGTTCCATTAAATGGAATTTAAGATATTTATTTATTATGCTATTTATGCATTATGTTAGCAATTTTATGTTATTTTTTCTCATATATATATATATATATATATATATATAGAGAGAGAGAGAGAGAGAGAGAGAGAGGGAATAAAATTGCTAACAATGCATAAATAGCATTATTTATGGCAACCTGGGCAACAGGTCGTAAGTTGCCCAGGTATTCCATGTAGAAAGCTTGTATCCATCCACCTTTATAAGAATTCATTTTAATAACATTAAGAACATTTCATGTTAATGCTATTAAAAGTCATATTTTAATTTTATTATGATATTTTATTAAAATATATGCGAATTTTATACATATATATCCCATCAAGAAAGTTCGCGGAATAGGAATCCCAGTAATAGGACTTCAAGTCTTTTATTACGACATTTCAAACAAAAAAGCCCATCGTTTGTGTTGATTTGCGCTGCAGTTCCTCCTGCGTCCAGCAGAGGCGCCCTTCACCATCAACACGCCTATAGACTGCAATGCAGCAACACAGAGGAGAGTCCCACATCAAAACACAGCTTAAAAACACATCTTATCACATCACAAACCGCGAGCTCATTCCCACGAGCTTTGATAATGACTGACAGCTGCCTGGAATAATCAGGAGAAACCTGGAAAAATCCATCAAGGTGACCGAAGGACAACAACACATCACACAATGTGCGATTCCTCTTCCAGACATTACAACATCTTCAGATCAGATCTCATTCTGCACAGCGAGGACAAACAGGCCCTGCTTTCAGAATCAAACCAAACATATACTGCTATAGGTTATGCAATCACCAAACACTTATTTTCATCATGCAAACTGCCTCACATCCTCCATCTTGTACTCTCTATGTTTGAGAATGAATAGCCTAATGCATATTTAGATTCATAACCCCAGAAATATTCATTGCATCATCACTGTCTGGAAGATGAGGACAAAGTCACCAAATGCATCATAAATCCATCATGAATCCTCTGCTAGGGCATTGTCTAAAATTATTATGTAATATTTATTTATAAACAGCTTTTGCACCATTCTCATATTAAATATGAGCTATTGTTTTTAGCAGATCGGGCTAAACTTTCCCCCATTCAACCTGAAAGCAGTTTAGCATCCTATTGTATGACCATTGCAAGAATCCCATCAATAACTAAAGCACAGATCATTTGTTTATGTAAGAAACCTACCTTTTTAAAATACGCTTTTTGGGTTTGATTATGAATCAAGCGGAATACGGGCGTGACTCTTAATGAGAAGTTATGGATTCAGACGCGTCCAGATTTCCAGACTCGCTCCAATAATAAAATGATTTGAGCCTAGAATTAGAAGAATCAGATGAATGAGATGAATTAGATGAATATGCGCTTTTGTCTATGACGCGCTCAGCAAAACAAACGCTCGTGCGCGCGATGACCCGCTTTCTCTTCGTCCATCCTTCTCGTGTGTTTCAGCTCGACAGTTGCAGGATCTTTGTGTTGAACTGAGAGAGGATGACCACAGCAAACTGAAAATGGCTGATGTGTGTGTGTTTGTGCTCCCAGAATCCAAAGCCCGGATGCGCGCTGACATCATCACACCCGCCCTCCCTAAACCGGGCGTGGACGCGATCTGTGCGCGCGCGTGCGAAGGCTCAATGGAGGAATATCAATATTCATAAATAGGCCAAATAATGTTTTTTCCGGCGACACTTTACAAAAAGGTTCAGTTAGTTTATGTATTAACTAATATGAACTAACACTGAGCAATACATTTGTTACTGTGTTTATTCATCTTTATTAATGTAAGTTTATAGAAATACAGGTGCTGTGCATTGTTTGTTCAGTGCATTAACTAATGTTAACAAATACAACCTTTGATTTTAATAATGCATTAGTAAGTGTTGAAATTAATATGAACTAACATTAATAAATGCTGAAGAACTATTGTTCATTCTTAGTTCGTTAACTAGGCCTACCCCTTTTCTTCTAAATTATGCATCTGAAATATATATCATTTTTTAAAACAAATATCCAAAATTATGCTATTCCTATAGATTTCAAGTACAATAGGCCTACATATTTTGAGAAATCAGCCTTTAAAAATGAGTTTGTACCTCCACTTCAGTACCACTTACATATACCAAATTGTACAGTTTTATACCTATCTATATTCTGAAGGTTTTTACAAAAAATTATCCTATACAGATTTATACATATGTTAATGTTTGTAAGGGACTGATATATATTATATAACTATAACACTACAGGCAAAAGCATTGTTTTTCAGGCACTGGTCAATTACAACATGTTAGACTATTGGAAAGAACACTTTTAAGAGTTTATTTTATTTGATCTATTTGTGTCTATACAAATACAACATATTTTGAGAAAAAAATTTTTTTTTCCTCCACTTCAATATCATCTACATACACCAAATTTTATCTATATCTATATTCTGAAGGTTTTTGTTCATATCATTCAATAGACTGATTTATGTTATTCCTAAAAATATGGTGTATTTTCTGATTTATGGAGTGACAGAAACAGATATCCAAAATTCTCTCTGTAAAAACCTGTTTCTAATATGTCAGCAAAATGAAACAAGAACTTTGAACTTGGCTTTATCCAAACTTGTTGTTTTCTTAATGACAATGTTGTCAATATATTCAAATATTGACTTAATGTACTGTGCTAAATCATCTGGTGATATCTATTTATGAAACATTTAACTCTATTCTGTGTTAAACTTACCAAGTTTTTAATCCATCATAAGGGAGAGCAATGCAAGTGACAAAAAATTATATTTACACTGCATTAATCTGCACTTATTTTGTCGTATACCAAAAATACACAATCTACACAAGGGAATATACAAATCAGGTGTTTATTAAATAATAAAAAAAAGAATACAAGTAACACTTTCACTGTCCATACCACATCTATTGATTGACAAACTCAATTATGAAAAAGCAGTACTACAAAACATGTCAAATAAAAAAATAACACAAAGGAACATGAGTTCATATTACAAGCACTTTGGATATGTACAAGCATTTTTGTCTAAAGGCAAAAAGGCAAAGAGCTGAAGACCGCTAAAAGAGAATAACGCATGTGCAAAAATACTTATTTTATTCACAAGCTCGGCTTCATCATCTTTCACGTCGAAATATTACGGAGTTTTTTTACTTTACACAGAAACCAATCCAGAGCTTGAGGAACTCAGGCATATTATCTCTCCAGTAGATTACACTGACAACAAGTATTTGATGAAGTGGATGAATGCCATTCTGACTGGCTGTTGGAATAGTTACTCGACCAATCAGAATGCTGGAATTCACTTCATGTATTCTGTGGAATATACAGGTGACCAATCAACACGGGTACATACAGAGGTACAAGGACAGACTCCACAACACACACACACACACACACACACACAGTCCATGTTCCATTGACCAAAATCAGAAGCTGTTGAAAACGCTTTCTTTTCATTTTGAAACGAATCAGAAATTCAGTACTTGACCATCCCCATTCCAGACCGCTCCATAAACACTGAAAATCATTTTCCATACATACAAAAATCACAAACAAAAACACAAAATGTAACAGCTGACACACTTTGGCAGTGACACTTTTTTTTTTGCCCCTTCAAGAAACATGTATCCATATAAAATTTGAACTTGGACTCCAAAACAGTTGTTTTTTTCTCTCTCTCACGAAGCTTGTTTGAAGGTTGCTGCAAGTTTTTGTGCATTTGATCATCATGCGAGCTTAAAACACAGACAGCAAGTGTAACAATATTACAGACAATTTGATTAGTTTGAAATAAAATTCAGCGAGAGTTTTTCTCTTTATATACTCAACATCAATATTGGGTCTTTTTTAGCTTTGGTGGAAATGCGGACCCTCTAAATGAATCATTTATGAACTTTTCACATCCAATAAGGAATGATCAAAGACTTGACAGGATTGTGCAAAAAAAAATAAGTGTCTTCCTACAAGCCTTAGAACTAGAATTTAGGTCACAAAGATATGAATAAAATAAAAATGCAAATTAAACTACTATATAAAAACTGGTAAAACATTAAGAATTGATCATTCTTAAAATGTGGATATTTCTTCAAAAGAGCAGTATTTATAACCAACATTAACGGAAAAAATGTCGTTTTCAAGGTTTATTCTTTTTCCAGGGCAGAAAAAGTAGATCAAATAAATTCACTCACACTTTAAACCTCCTGCTAAAAGAAGCAGGAACAATAACTGACCCATCTTGACTTTAATACTTTGTTGTTCTTAATACTTTTAACCAGAAAAACTGACACTTTCATCCCAGACAACATGGCTTAGAAAGATCCAGGTCATATATCACCTCAAAAATCAAAACTATATTGAGTACAATTGACTGCAATGCAAACATTTATATTAAAAATCACATTGTAAAAAATGCTACCATGATGTATGCAAATAAAACTTAAATAATTGATACTTTTTCCCACTTTACTGCCATTAAAATTAGTCCAATCATGTCTCAAAGTAAAATCCTAAGTGCTCATAAATGTTTTTATTTCTTTCTTCTGATTTTGTGGTGAAATATGACTCAGACATGTTCTTGACAGATTATGCGAGATTCGCCCTTTGAAAGTGAATTAATAATAATATTAGGAGTTCAACAGATTATGTATATTGATAATCTGCAATGATTAGAAGTCGCAAAGACGCCGTGACTGAAGTGAAGGACGTATAGTTCACACACACACACACACACACACACACCACAGACTAATCAAACCAGTGTCCACAAACACACACACAACACACTGGTTTCACTCCAACTGTGCCACAACATCATTTCATAGATTTAGTAGATAGATAGTTTGTTTTGTTATTATTTTAAAACCACATTTCAGTGACGTTTTGCTAGTTGCATTACCTACGACTCACAAGAATATCTCACAAATCTTTTAGACGAAATAAAACCACACGACTTTTGTAAAAGCTGCCGTCAGCAGTAATTTAACAAGCTCCAGATAGAAAATAAAGGGATATTGTAGCTTAAAATTGACTGATCTGAGATCGGATCTGCCGTTTAACTCATGACTGCACTTCTAAAAAATAATAATAATAAAGAAAATTCGTTGTATTTTTGTCTTTTCCACGAGAAATAGCTAAACACTCATAAATCAATATACATTGACTTGAGAAGCAAATTGATCAAAATTAAATGAGTTTACAGGTATGGACAGATATTTTATCTTGTTTTAAGCATAAACTCACTTAATTTTGATCAGTTTCATCAGGAAAACAAGGATTAAACAGTTTTACAGGTAGGGTTTGATATTTTTTCTTGTTTTAAGTATTAATTTTAATAATTTTATCGGAAAACAAGACTTAATATCTTAAATCCTTTTGCTTTGCAAGTAAATGTATCTTGATTTAATGTTTAGATTTTTGTACTGAAAAAAATAAAATAATAAAAAGACAAATTAAAACAAAAATACTAAGTTACAAAATATTTTTTGCAGTGTGTAAAGGTAGTATTCATGAATCTTGTTTTAAGTGTGTTTCATATAAGAAGCTGATTACTTCTTGTGCTTTGGACGAAGATATGAAGAAATGAAGGCGAGTTTAAGTGCATGTTTGACAACTGATGAAGATTAAACACTAAGTTCTCCCCAAACCAGTTTACAACTGTAAAAAAATGCACACAAGAGCCAAAAAAACAATAAAACTACATCCTCCCCATTTCTGCCAAATACACCAACTTTTTAACATCATAACCGGTGGCATTTTCACCTCTAACCATGTCCAATATTAACGTTTCGATATAAACCCACGTCATGAAATCTGTATCAAGGTGACTAAACTCTTTCTCTTCCATAATGTTTACATTCTGATTGGACAGAGATCTTTGGAGATGGTTTATGAAAAGAAATAAACCCTTAAGATGAGCTACATATTTAAGCTAAAAAGGTCACTTTCTGACACATAAAAGCATAATATGTGTAAAAATTAATATAAAACTGAATGGAAATAGTATATTCTAGGTAATAGAGATTAATCAATGTGAACTAAGATCTGATGTCAACCTTCTGTACACCAAAGGGAACATAAAATGCTGCATTAGCGCTAGCAGTTAGCAACGTGCACGAGTACATAGTGCACTATTGAACTAACATTAAAATAACGTTTGTTAACTTTGCCAGTGCATTATGGGTGATGTAGTATAAGACATGCAGGTTAAAGGTCAATAATGCAGTTCCAGATTTTCTCGACTGGAATGAAAAAAACAAATTACGCACAAGTTGATTTTTATGAAATCTGTAAAAACTCATCAGTTGGCTGATGGGCACCTTGTAGCTCCGCCTTCATTAACTGGGTGTGGAATAGGCGTTAAACTCCGCCCACTTAATAACATTAAGAGTTTTGCGCATTTCGTAATATTCATTGGTGCTTTTTTCCACAAGAAGTGAGACAAAAACATGTTAAATAATCTTTGTTTACAAAAAACCGACCATGGTAACTGTAGTTCCAACCAAAATTCCATAGTTGCTAAGCGACTAAGCACTGTTTGACGGAGCTCTCATATTAATCTATTCTAATTTTACTTGTGTAACACTAACTTGAATACAGTTACCATGGTAGATTTCAGCGAGGGTTAAACTGCATTGATTGGTGGTTGAGGGAAGCCATTGATAAAAGAGATCAGTGATGTCAAGGATTGTTGGATGTGATTTAAGCGTGTCATGCTGTTAAATAGTCAGGTTAATGGTCAACAGGTGGTGTATTCAAATTTTGTGCTTGGCCCCCATATGTGGCACCGGGACCTCTGATAAATAAAAGTGACTAGCGCTGATAGAAGTCTATCGTACCCGTCTTCAACTCCACCAACCCACTCACACGAGAGTCCTGTCTCGACTACGATTGGCCAGCGTTCAGGGAGCGGGGGGGGCGGTGTGCGATGGGATGCGGGTTCAGTGAGGGGTCGGTCCTAGGAAGCTGGTTTGCTGTATCCGAACAATCCCACCGGGAGATACTTGACGTGAGTCGGCCACTGAGCGGCTAACTGGAAGAACTTCACGTCGTTCCACTCTCCTCCATCAATGGTGACTGAGAAAAGAGGAACACAGCTGAAGGTTTAGTTTTCAGCACCAGCGTTTAGTGAGGATTGAAGGGCCGGTACCTTTCAGGATGGTCTGCTGCTGTTTGGCGGAGCAGATGAGCCGGCTGATGCCCTCGATCACCTGACTCTTAGAGTCCATCTCCTTCTCTTTAGGTTTCTTTCCCAGGAAAATAGTGGGAACTGAAGAGCAAAGAATCGAGAGTAAGACATTATATGGAGTATAAAGACTGACACTGAATTTTAAATGTATCATTTAACTTACACAACCCTTTAAAAGTTTGGGGTCAGTACTATCTTTCCCCCCCCCCGAAAGGAATTAATACTTTTATTTAAGAAGGATGTGATAAATTCACTAAAAATGACAGATAAATGAGACAAAATATTTCTATTTCAAATAAACGCCGTTCTTTCGAACTTTCTATTCATTAAAGAATCCTGAAAAAAATGTTTTCACAGGAATATGACGCAGAACAACTGTTTACAACATTGATAATAATCAGAAATGTTTCGTGAGCATCAAATCATCATATTAGAATGATTTCTGAAGGATCATGTGACTCTGAAGACTGGAGTAATGATGCTGAAAATTCAGCTTTGATCACAGGAATAAACCATTATTTTAGATACAAAATATTCACCGATTTTTTTTTATTTTAAACTGTAAAACTGTAATTTACAGTATTACCGTGTTCATACAGTATTTTAGATTTTTGCCCCATTTTGGTGACAAATGAATAAAAAAATATTCACAATCACACCTGTCTAACTGTATAAAAACTTTATATGTAGAAACAGCCAACACAAACATTAAAGTGGTTTTGTACAGATTGAAATTATAGAACTATTTATGATAATACGAAGCTTCGGCTGCAGACTAATACCAAACACATAAATGCATTACATTACAAGTTTATGTAGGATATGTTCATGAATAAAATTAAGACGAGGCACATTTTGTAAAACCATCATATCGCAGGGATTATAATCATCTGGTCTATAGTGAACACTACACACTACCGCGTTCTTCGAAGATGCAGAAGTGAAGCCTTTTCACCTGCACATAACACACCCAGGCACGGGAGATCGCACCGTCCTTTTTCTTGTTGGGAAACAGTGGACTCGAAGTCCTGACAGGCCATAATTCACAATAATTTACCACGACGATGATAAATTGAAATACAATAACCACTGAAAACACACTGAATCACGACCGCTCCTACTGAATACCAGTCCACTCTGCACTGAGCGGAAAAAAGCGTTTTTTTTCAACACGGTCAAGGAAACGGTCACGTTTTCTACTAAATTTCAGCCCTTATGTCTTGGCAAAACAATTTTAAATCCTGCATTAACTTTTCATATGGTATTGTCATACAAGTTTATATATTAATTTTGAAGAAAAAAAAAACTCCCTGCAATATGCCCTTTAAATGAGCGACTGCTTACACAAGGTTAGTAATTTACATAAAACACACCCACACAATGTCCAGATAAGGCCAGTGAGAGCAGTGCAGTAAAATGCAATGGCAAGAGTGCAATCCTCAAAACCAGTTCAAACACAATAAACACCTTTTACACAGACATTACAGGCGTCTGATTAGCCAGCTGCACAAGCTCCTGCACAATTTGTAGTAAACTAAATAATAGTTTAGTCAAACACTTTCGATACTGAGCAAACATGCTCTTCTGGTCACCGTCTTCATTTTACCTTTCTTGTTCTTCTCTTTGGTGACCACGGTCATGGCCATAGTGTTGATGGGCGCCTGAGGCTCGCTGGCTCCTCCTCCTGGCAACCGGCAGACCTGCAGCGACCAGAAGGCACTTTTCAGTGTGTTCTTGCAGCCGGTGTCCCTCCTCTCGCCCTCGCGACGCTTGTCCGACAGAGACGCCAGCCAGTAGTCCACCTGCAGGCCGATGGCGTCCACCCCGTGAGACATGCTGGGACTCCTGACACACACACACACAGAGCAGAATTATTAAAGTCTCTGGTGTCCCCAGAGTGTGTGTGTGAAATTTAAGCTCAAAATAACCCACAGATAATTTTTTATAGCATGTTAAAATTGTCCCTTTTGAGGGTGAGCAAAAACGCGTCATTTCGTGTGTTTCCCTTTAAATGCAAATGAGCTGCTGCTCCCGGCACAGAGGGCGGAGCTTCAACAACTCGTGTGTTTCTTCGATTACCGCACACACACACGCACTGAAATGTCAGAAACTGTTCTGCCTTTTATGTTCAAATCAAAGTCGGATAATGATAAGAGGGATTCAAATGTGCTGTACTACAACAACTCTTCCTCTCTCATGGACTCGCACCCTTTGTTGTGTGTTCCCGGGGGCGGGGTTTATGTAAAATCTAGGACTGGTGATGTCACAAACCCGGGAGGAAGCTTGTGTAGTCCTTACCAGCCGTTTGTTGTAGTCCTTAAAAAGCGATTTCTGTAAAAGAAAATATCTCCCTTTGCTTTGAACTTTGAGCGTTGTAACTTTGCAGATGCTGTTTATGCTCAAACAGCCACATTACACACTAACTAAAGTTAGAAAAATGAAATCATAATCAACCACCTCTTTAAGTTATTCTGAAACGATACCAGTCTGGGGTGTTTCCTGTACAAACTCGCTGCTTCACTGCCATAGTACGATGCATCGTTGAAGAAATCAACTAGCTAGTCACGACTGTTTCCCGTAACCATATTGTCGCAAACTGGTCGTTCATCCGCGTTAGTTAATGATGTCACGCAGGTGGTGGAGTAATAACTACTTTTAATGAATTGGTTTGAGATCGAATTAATGCTAGATGTTTTGCTATAAATTACAGACATCTGAGGACTAATTCTCATTTTTCAGAGTTATTTTGCTTTATTTCCAGATTCAATCATAGACTGATTCCTACACACTAGAGCACGTACGCACATGCACACTCTTCAAGAACCTTTTGACAAACTAATAGACGTAAATTACGTGTATGTATTCTAAATAAAAGATATAGATTATAATAAATGTCAGCTTGCTTATTTGCTTATTACTTGGTCAGAGGAGAACTGACTCTGGTTTTTCCCAAGGTTTTTTCCTCCACTCTGTCACTGATGGAGTTTCGGTTTCTTGCCACTGTCGCCTCGGCTTTTGGCTTGCTTAGTTAGGGACATTTAATATTCAACAATATTATTGATACGCCTGCATTGACACCATTATATGAGAACTGAACTGAGCTGGACTCTGCACTCTGAACACTTTAAACATTTTTATCCCAGTCATTAAACTAAGATTTGTACATCTGGCTGTCGATCTAGGTTTAATTTATATAATATTCTTCATTCATAACTATTGCTCATTGATTTTATTACTATTGCACATGTGGAGTAGCCATAAACTCTTAATTATAACTTTTGTTAAAATCTTTATTGTTTGGTATTTATTGTATTCTATTGTATTCTTTTATTTTATTTTTTTATTAAAATTGAGCACAGAAGTACAGTACATGTCATAAAAACATTTCACTGCGCAACTTGGTTGGGCTGGGCTTTGGCTGGGCTTTGATTGGGCTTTGATTGGGCTTTGGCTGGGCAATGGCTGGGCTTTGGCTGGGCTTTGGTTGGGCTTTGATTGGGCTTTGGCTGGGCAATGGCTGGGCTTTGGCTGGGCTTTGGCTGGGCTTTGGTTGGGCTTTGGCTGGGCTTTGGCTGGGCTTTGGCTGGGCTTTGATTGGGCTTTGGCTGGGCTTTGATTGGGCTTTGGCTGGGCAATGGCTGGGCTTTGGCTGTATGTGCGCGCGCGCCTCGTAGAGGTTTATTATGTAGCCCATGTTAGATCTGTGTCCCTCATTTGCTGTCAATTTGTTTCTTTATTTAGTTCTCTAACTGCTGCGTTTAGTTTCTTGATTGGTTTTGACCATGTGTCCTCGTGCTCATTTACGAAGAGCAAGCTAGAATGTCACGTGACCTACATCCTGCCACACGCAGCGCATGTTATGTATTAGTTCACTAGTTTAGGGAGTGTTGCCTTGAGCTGTAATTTATAGCATGACGAAGATGTTTCTTTTTGATTTTTCTTTTGATTTAGATAGGTTAGATTTCATGGTTATAGTTAGAGGTGTTTTGTTTCATTTAGTTCTTTGATTTGGGCAACACTCGTGCTCATGTGACACTCACCCTTGCACAGCCAATCCGCCGCCCATGGAGGGGGAGGAGGGGGGAGTGGCGATCTCCTTCAGGCTGGCGGGTGACCCGTGCGAGGGCGGAGACGTGGACGGGACGGCTAGACTCACAGCCACGCCCTCTTCCAGGTCGCCTGGCAACAGAGAGGGACACACGTGAGCTTCTGTCACACACATGAAAAGCCACACGCAGAGTTACGGAAAGCAATCAGTGCTTTAGTGTCCATGCAAACACACACACCTGCTGATGACTGGCCCGGCTCTATCAAACCCACTTTCACCACCTGTGAGAAACCAACAGATACAAACAAATACATCGAGAGACAGACAGACAGACACACGGACGGATTAAAAAAAATAAAAGAAAAATTAATTAATTAAAACATTTTTTAAAAATTAATTATAATAGTAAGGTAAAGGTAAAAATAAATCCCAGGGGCAAATATTAACCCCTCAAAAAAGTGAATAAAGTTTATTTAATTTATTATAATACATGTTAGAATATAATATATGATGCTTTCAGTGACATTTGTGCTGTTTGCAACAAACATACAAAGCCAAAACTTGTCATAGGACAAATACACATATTTTAATTAATCAATGCAAAATTATGGCTAGTAAGAAATACTTATGGCTGAGAAATAAAATAAAATAAAAAAGGTAAAAAAAGAAAAGATATTCCAGGGGCAAATATTTGCCCACAAACGTCGATACATGTATTATAATGATATGATATTTGCTGTTTTTCAACAAATATATAAGACAAAAACTCTATTAATGGTAGTAAGAAAAACATATGGATGCGACTCAACTGCCAAAAAGTGCTTATTTTTCTTACCCCAATGAACGGTATGAACTTCTGATATGAATCTTCATCCCTCCTGCAAGAGGAAGCGACCGTTTAACTCAAAGGCTCATGGGAAATGAACCTGCGTCTACAGTATCACATCATCTCCAGGTTTAATGAAAAGTGTGTGTGAAAGAGTGAGAGTCGTACGTTCTGTGTTTGCAGGTCAACATGGCCTCAGCGATCGGCAGCTGGTGTGTGTGAGCGGCTCCACTGATGTACTGAGTCACTCGAGACGCAACGTCCACCGCATCTACAACACACACAGTTACAGCATACAGTCGTGTGTGTGTGTGTGTGAGCGGCTCCACTGATGTACTGAGTCACTCGAGACGCAACGTCCACCGCATCTACAACACACACAGTTACAGCATACAGTCGTGTGTGTGTGTGTGTGTGAGGGGCTCCACTGATGTACTGAGTCACTCGAGACGCAACGTCCACCGCATCTACAACACACACAGTTACAGCATACAGTCGTGTGTGTGTGTGTGTGTGAGGGGCTCCACTGATGTACTGAGTCACTCGAGACGCAACGTCCACCGCATCTACAACACACACAGTTACAGCATACAGTCGTGTGTGTGTGTGTGTGTGAGCGGCTCCACTGATGTACTGAGTCACTCGAGACGCAACGTCCACCGCATCTACAACACACACAGTTACAGCATACAGTCGTGTGTGTGTGTGTGTGTGTGTGTGAGCGGCTCCACTGATGTACTGAGTCACTCGAGACGCAACGTCCACCGCATCTACAACACACACAGTTACAGCATACAGTCGTGTGTGTGTGTGTGTGTGAGGGGCTCCACTGATGTACTGAGTCACTCGAGACGCAACGTCCACCGCATCTACAACACACACAGTTACAGCATACAGTCGTGTGTGTGTGTGTGTGAGCGGCTCCACTGATGTACTGAGTCACTCGAGACGCAACGTCCACCGCATCTACAACACACACAGTTACAGCATACAGTCGTGTGTGTGTGTGTGTGTGTGTGTGTGTGTGTGAGCGGCTCCACTGATGTACTGAGTCACTCGAGACGCAACGTCCACCGCATCTACAACACACACAGTTACAGCATACAGTCGTGTGTGTGTGTGTGTGTGAGGGGCTCCACTGATGTACTGAGTCACTCGAGACGCAACGTCCACCGCATCTACAACACACACAGTTACAGCATACAGTCGTGTGTGTGTGTGTGTGTGAGCGGCTCCACTGATGTACTGAGTCACTCGAGACGCAACGTCCACCGCATCTACAACACACACAGTTACAGCATACAGTCGTGTGTGTGTGTGTGTGTGTGTGTGTGTGTGTGAGCGGCTCCACTGATGTACTGAGTCACTCGAGACGCAACGTCCACCGCATCTACAACACACACAGTTACAGCATACAGTCGTGTGTGTGTGTGTGTGTGTGTGTGTGTGTGTGTGTGAGCGGCTCCACTGATGTACTGAGTCACTCGAGACGCAATGTCCACCGCATCTACAACACACACAGTTACAGCATACAGTCGTGTGTGTGTGTGTGTGTGAGGGGCTCCACTGATGTACTGAGTCACTCGAGACGCAACGTCCACCGCATCTACAACACACACAGTTACAGCATACAGTCGTGTGTGTGTGTGTGTGTGAGGGGCTCCACTGATGTACTGAGTCACTCGAGACGCAACGTCCACCGCATCTACAACACACACAGTTACAGCATACAGTCGTGTGTGTGTGTGTGTGTGTGTGTGTGTGTGTGTGTGTGTGAGCGGCTCCACTGATGTACTGAGTCACTCGAGACGCAATGTCCACCGCATCTACAACACACACAGTTACAGCATACAGTCGTGTGTGTGTGTGTGTGTGAGCGGCTCCACTGATGTACTGAGTCCCTCGAGACGCAACGTCCACCGCATCTACAACACACACAGTTACAGCATACAGTCGTGTGTGTGTGTGTGTGTGTGTGTGTGTGAGCGGCTCCACTGATGTACTGAGTCACTCGAGACGCAACGTCCACCGCATCTACAACACACACAGTTACAGCATACAGTCGTGTGTGTGTGTGTGTGTGTGTGTGTGTGAGCGGCTCCACTGATGTACTGAGTCACTCGAGACGCAACGTCCACCGCATCTACAACACACACAGTTACAGCATACAGTCGTGTGTGTGTGTGTGTGTGAGGGGCTCCACTGATGTACTGAGTCACTCGAGACGCAATGTCCACCGCATCTACAACACACACAGTTACAGCATACAGTCGTGTGTGTGTGTGTGTGTGTGTGAGCGGCTCCACTGATGTACTGAGTCCCTCGAGACGCAACGTCCACCGCATCTACAACACACACAGTTACAGCATACAGTCGTGTGTGTGTGTGTGTGTGTGTGTGTGTGAGCGGCTCCACTGATGTACTGAGTCACTCGAGACGCAACGTCCACCGCATCTACAACACACACAGTTACAGCATACAGTCGTGTGTGTGTGAGAGTGTGTGTGTGTGTGTGTACCTGTCTGCGGTGGCTCTGATCGGTTGAATAAGTCTCTCCACGCTCCGTCCAGGAAGGCTGCGCTGTAGCGGTTGTCAAGGGCACCCAGGTGCTTAGCAACAGGATGAGAACCTGAACCAGTTTAGAAGACAGAAAAAAACAACAAATAGGAATACTGAGCGATGAAATTAACATTAAATGATATTCAAAAAATAGAAATAAATCATATCTATGTATCCATCCATCTATATGTAATATAATGGTTATTTCTTGATGATGTCATCAGTTGTGTTTTCTTACCCAGAGGCACGACCAGGAAGCGAATGTGATTGAGCCAATCAGAAGTCTTGTTGGCCAGCTGAGTGACGAAGAACTGCAGGACTGATCCCAGATAACTCTGAGTGCCGACCACTGCAACCTTCACCGGCCGAGGCATCGACGAGTTACAGTTACAGCTGCGCGCACACACACACACACACGGAGACACAGACACAGAGACACACAGACACAGAGACACACAGACAAAGAGACACACACACAGAGACACACACACAGAGACACCCACACGGAGACACACACACACACACACACACACACACATACACAGACACAGAGACAGAGACACACAGACACAGAGACACACACAGAGACAGACACAGAGAGACACACACACACACACACACACACACACACACACACACACACACACACACACACACACACACAATCAGATTCACAGTCAGCGTTTCAGACATGTTTAACTCTAGAATTGACAGAGATCAAATCATGACACCGGACCAAAGTTGATGGAATAACCCTGATCAATTCACTGGTAAATACATATACTTAACTTTTTCATTTATAAATACTAGCATTGCAGTTTTATTTCACCGCTCCATTCCAGAAAAGTCTCAACATATCCATAAATTTTTTTTTTCAAACAGACTGTATTTTGCTTGAATAAATGCTAAAGGTTTGTTAGTGCTGAAAGTGTTAACAGTGTCTGTAATGTGTTTTGCTGAGCCGCTTCACCCTTTCTGTGATTGTGTGACTTACAACTTCTGAATGCGTGTGAGAAGAGCCGAGAGAACGGCCTGAATCTCAGCGCCAGAACACGTACACACCACTGGATGCTTCTGAACCTGCAGCTGCTCTGCAACATACTGACACACACACACACACAGTTCAGATTTCTGTTCATGATTACAGTTTGGTTTTTTACATGTGTGTATATACAGTATATACACACACACACACACAGTCAAGTCAGGTCTCCATTTATACAGCGCTTTTAACAGTATAGATCCGGGCTATTCAATTGGCGGCCCGCCAATCATCTCCATATGGCCCGAGGGCACCCCAACCTCCCTCCACTTCTTTTCCTGGCGGTGCGGCTAAATTTGGTTAGATATGCGCGTGGCCGAAGTGGCGCCTGCAGCTGTAGCTATACGCACTGTGTGTGTACCATGAGCGCTCCGACTGACCTGAGAAACGTTTTCAGTCCGAATATTTCAGCAGTTATTATGCGTGTGTCCCGTATTTCTGTCGACTGAACCAGCGATATCAATCATTCCTGATTTAATCATTTGGTTCGATTATTTCCTTTCCATGAATTGGCCAAACGCGCTTGCATAACGGTCTGAAACGATTCGGATTCGTTCGGACCGTTCCGTCACTGGATCATCTGAAGCGGTTTCTCGGTCAGTAAGAACAAATAGAGAACAAATAGCGCTGTTTTCAGTTGTTTGACGAGTTTACTTTGAACTGCGCAGCGCGGCCCAGTGGATAACGGAACGCCCGGTCCCGGACCCTATTATTAAACAGCGTTGCGACATCCAGTGAGAAGCGTTTCTATCTGACACATCTCTCTGTTACAAACCACAAATCACTCAATGATTTAACTAGTTTTAAATCGAATGAAACAGCCTCAACATTCCCAACACGACTGATGAGGTAAATAGCAGAAACATTGTGCCATGAAAGAAGTTAGAAGACTAAATCCCTAATCACCAGCCTTACAAACATTTACCATGAATGTACTGTAGTAATTTACCATGATTTGGGCGGAAATGTGGAATATTTATATTGAATACTATGTTATAGTCATTTATATTGCATTAGATTTATTAGGGGGCTAGAGAAATATATAATTAATTGTGTGTATAGTTTTTACCTGTTTAGGCATTTTTTATGCAGTGGTAGTGAGTGAGTGAGCCATGCATGGTTTTACCTATGGCTACGAAGTCTCACTGTCAGCATATTTTAATTTAAGCCTATAATAATTATTAATAAAATAATTCTTACCAATAGCTATGATCTTGTATAATTCATATATTTGTACATAGCTGTAAATAAGTTATTTATTATGGCCTGATAAATCTGCATACTGTTGGCTACCACATTTCCAAGTAAACACAATACTTTTATGTTTACTTTAGCTTACTTATTGATACTGTTATGTTTCAATAAATAAGCTAAACCCACCGACCCACCTCAACTTTTCGATTTAATGATCCGGCCCTCGAATGAAGCTAATTGAATAGCCCTGGTATAGATTGTTTCAAAGCAGCTTTACAGTGATAATAGGAAATTAAAGTAACAGAGATTGTTTTGGTTTTATAGCAGCTCTAGAATTTATATTCCAGCTAAAGTTAGTTTTGATTGATTCACTTCCATTGCAACGATCATTAGTTATTAACTTAGGGGCCGCTAACACGACACCGTTCTAACAGAAAACCGTTAACGCGCTCCGGCCGTTCATCCGCAGAACAGTGCGTGGCGGCTCGAGAACGCAAACCATGAAACAGGTTCCAAGGCGTCGAATAATTTTGAAAAACGTCATCTCGGCGTAAATCTCCGCGTAAACTTAAAAAAAACGCGAATCTGTGAAAACGCTGACGGTGTGCACATGCGTATTACATGTTCAGGTATATGCTTTTGAATATAAATATATGTGCACAGACGCGTAGTCTCTTTACAAATTGACCTCACCAAATTTCACACACACACACACACACACACACACACACACACACACACACACACACACAAAAAACAAACACACACAAACAAAAACAAACACACATACCTGTCCTTGCCAGTCTGTGCCATTGATCAGGATGAGACTTTCAGGAAGAGCAGCATCAGATAACAGAATCTGATTCAACTGGTCATAGACAGCCTTCCTGAGGACCTACACACACACACACACACACGCACGCGCACACACACACGCACACGCGCACACACACACACACACACACACACACACACACACACACACACACACACACACGGATGAGTCAGCTGAACATGAATAATTCACAGTGACTCTGCAGAACAAGATGAAACACTGCATTAACATTCCTTATTTAAACTATGGAAATGAATGAGAAATGTGAGAGAGTCCGAGGAGAACTGCGTTCTGAGAAACACCCCGTTTACACAAGCACTGAATTAATACCACGGTAAACCGCAGGGCTGCGTTTAAAATATTCATTTCTCATCTCAATTTTAACTGATTCTCATATTGATGAACCAATATTGATTCTTAAATCCTAAGAATCAATATTTTAGTCTATGCTGTTTTCAGTTGATGTATAAACAAAAACATTATTTCTAGCATGTAGCTTGTAAACAATGTAACGCAACATTGTATTTACCTCAGAAAAGTCGTTCAATGTCCATAAACTCGTGAGTCAAGGAGCCTTTTACTAAATATATGCACAATTTTATACATGACAATTGTATACATGACAATTGTAGTGCTGGACAACAATTAAACTAAAAGTTTGTGTTTACATAATATGTGTGTGTGTACTGTGTATAATTATTTTGTATACATAAAGTATACACACACATGCATGTATATATTTAAGAAAAATGTGTTATTCATATATAAAATATGTATATATAATATAAATTATATACAAATATATATACAGTATTTACATGTAAATATTTCTTAAATATATAGGCCTACATGCATGTGTGTGTATACTTTATATATACAAAATAATTATACACAGTACACACACACATATTATGTAAACACAAACTTTTATTTTGGATGTGATTAATCGCGATTAATCGTTGTCCAGCACTAGAAAATGTACATACTGTACCTGATAAATGTCCAAAATGAATCAAAATCAAATTGAACTGAATCAAGATAGGAACTAAATGGAATTGTAAGCAAGTGAATCAAACTCTAATGTGATGTAATGCGATGTAATGCGATGAAATGCGATGAAATGCAATGTAATGCAATGTAATGCGATCCAATGCGATGTAATGCGATGCAATGCGATGTAATGCGATGAGATGCGATGTAATGCGATGTAATGCGATGTAATGCGATGTAATGCAATGTAATGCGATGTAATGCGATGTAATGCAATGTAATGCGATGTGATGCGATGTGATGCGATGTGATGCGATGCGATGTGATGCGATGTGATGCGATGTAATGCGATGTAATGCGATGTGATGCGATGTAATGCGATGAAATGCGATGTAATGCGATGTAATGCGATGTAATGCGATGAAATGCGATATAATGCGATGAAATGCGATGTAATGAGATGTAATGCGATGTAATGCGATGTAATGCGATGAAATGCGATGTAATGAGATGTAATGCGATGTAATGCGATGTAATGCGATGAAATGCGATGAAATGCGATGTAATGAGATGTAATGCGATGTAATGCGATGAAATGCGATGAAATGCGATGTAATGTGATGTAATGCGATGTAATGCGATGAAATGCGATATAATGCGATGAAATGTGATGTAATGCTGTACCGGCGTGCTGTGTCCGAGCTCAGGTGATCTCTCGCTGTCGGAGCTGTTGGTTCGTTCGCTCAGCGGTTTGGAGAGCTGTCGATCTTTCACAGGAGTGCAGCGCTTACGGGGTGTGTGTCCTCCATCCAGCCTGCAACACACACACACCATAATTTCTGTGCATTTCTGACTGTATTCCTAGCCTAGCTGCACTTCAGTCTAGATCAAACCTGCTGGGTTACGCTTACAAACAGACATGCATTGTTGGGGAAGCTACTCTGAAACTAGACAAGCTATGAGATAATCTTAAGTTAAAGTAGTTAAGATACATTTCAAGCTAATCTTCTGAAAAAGTAGTTAGCTACACTACAGGTTTACAACAACATAATGCAATACAATTATGTTTTCAAAGAAGATTGTTTTATTTTGTAAATTATCCAAAGATACAAACAATACTCAAATATATATCTCAAACTGACTGTCAAAGTGCAAAATTTGGGCCGATACCGATAATTCTTAATATTTAAAAGCCGATAACCGATATATTAGCCGATAAATCTAAATCCAATTTTTTTTATATCATTTGTAAGAGACTGATTACAAAAACAAAGGTCTCAAGCACACAATTATAACGTTCTCATTATAATTTTATGTAGGCTATATGACAGACTTGTGCTGCACTGAACTGTATTTTCCTTTTTTTGAAGAGATTACAATCAATTGAAAACCAGCATGATGATCAGTGCACATCTGAAGTGTTTCAGCTGAAGGAAATAATCCATTATTTATCGGCTTTAGAAATCGGCCGATACCGATATGGTGGGCGATATATATTGTGCATCCCTACAAAATTGCAACAGATATAACATCAATGCAAGAACAAAATGTATGCAACTTATATTGGATACACAAGAGTAGTCAAAAATGCAACATATTTAATCAGATCACAGGCCTTTACTGTGTGATAAGCGCCACAGCTACAGTTTTCGGTTTGATTGACAGATGCTTTGCTAAAGCAATGCAACGTTAGTGATCTTTTAGGTTTATTACAAAACTGTAGCGGGACTGATTCAATGGTTATGGCGGGTCATCATTGTTATTAAATCAGATACTGACATTTGATACAGAGTGAAATAAAGCTGGTGAATTTATCAATTTAAAAAGACTATAATTCCCCAGTATGTGCATGAACTTCATATATAATCATCAGACGATCTCTTCTCAGTGAACTGTACAGCCGCTAGACGCGTGGCATAACAATAGATGGCGGTAATGCACAATTTTAGTTAGTGATTATTACGAATTACGATTATTATGATTATTCTATTACGAAGACGCTGCTACTTGTTGTAAAACGTAGTTAGCTACTGGAAAAGTTACTGAAAAACATAGTTAAGTTAGTAGCGTCGCTTCTTATTGTTAGCTAGTCCCCAACACTGCATGATATTACTGGAGATGTGTGTTGGTGGCCTGACCTGGGTGACGCCATGGACTGAATCTCATTCTTGCTGGTTTTTAAGGGTGTACGTGGTTTTTCAGCCACAGACACTGTTATACAGGGGCCGACATCAGCGAACAACTCCTGATCATTCAGTTCCTACACACATTCAACACAAAAGAGCATTAAAACATAATAACCAGAAGAATTCAAGTCAGGCAAGTGAGCATAATACACACTGAGCCCGGAAGAAT
>JAPDVR010000001.1:6989777-7014777 GCA_026230005.1 Gila orcuttii | reverse complement strand
TGATGGAGGCGTTGGAAGTAAGTTTGCGTCTGGGTTTCTTCTTCCTCACCTCGTCCTCTTCATCATCTAAATACTGAAACACACACACACACACACACACACAATCCATTAAACACTCATCGTATGTGTATCCATTAAACAATCACACACACAAACAGCAAAACACATTTTCCAATATGCTTTTGAAGTAAAATGTATTTTTATAAAGCTATTTAAAGATTATGTGACTTTTCATATATTTTTTATTATTATTATTAGTCTACAGAAATATGTCAAAACAAAGAAGCATTATTAGTAAAAATAAATAAATACATATGTCAGACATTTTAATTAAAAAATATTTATTTAAAAATTAAAATTAATTAATTTTATTAATGTATTAAAATTTATTAAAATAAATGTATTTAAAATAATTCCTTTTAAATGTTGTTTTATATTTCATGTATTAATCTCTTAAAATATTTTAGATAATTTAAAATATTTATTAAAAATTTATTACAAACGTAAAAATAAAATACTTTTCGATGAAATTCAATTCAAAAACATCTATCCAAATGAATTAATTTATTAAAAATGTGTTACTTGATCAAACACACACACACACACACACACAGTTGACCTACATGATGTACAGGATCGTCGCTGCCCTCCTGCTCAGACGAGTAACTCTCCTCCTCTTCCTCGGAGTAGTTATCAATATCAGGAGAACGATCTGAGCGCGAGAAAACGAGAGAGAAAGAAGCATGTAAATGAGGTGTACAGTCACATGACACGGAATATGTGATTCTGATTGCAGGGTTCATACAGACACTGTCAAATGAAATTCCAGGATTATTAAGGACTTTTAAAGCACTACTTTTTTTGTTTTTCAAGGACTACAATCACAGATTGCATTTATCAAATAATATCTTTATTTTTTAAGGATTTTTTACTCAAATTACAGATATAAGGTATCCAAAATTACAACTTACAACATATATATTAAATACAAAGTTTATAATGGCTATTATTGTTTATAAATAATAATATTTTATATTATAATGTTGGCGTACTTCATATCCAGAAACGGTCTGATGGGGGTTTTTGCAGTGTTAACTTTGCGTGAAAAGATTGTATTTGTTTTTTCGAAAAATTAAACCTTTAATTTCATATATGTGACCCTGGACCACAAAACCAGTCACAAGGGTAATTTTTTTTCGAAATTGAGATGTATACATCATCTGAAAGCTGAATAAATAAGCTTTCCATTGATGTATGGTTTGTTAGGATAGGACAATATTTGGCCGAGATACAACTATTTTAATATCTGGAATCTGAGGGTGCAAAAAATCTAAACATTGAGAAAATCGCCTTTAAAGTCCATTCTGCTGCATCCACTCACAAAAGTATTTTGTTTATCAGGGTTCCCACACCTCAGTTAACTTTTAATTCAAGGACTTTTCAGGTTCAATACCCTGAAATTCAAGGACTTAATGTGGGGACACATTTTAAGTGAGAGCAGCGTTACATCGTTTCAGACTATTTTTGCAATGTTTCACGTGTGTCTGTGAAACGTTGACGTATCATTGTAGTAGTTTCGTGCGCGTGAACGTCATGGCAACGTACAACACAAAGCACCTCACGCGGGAAACACTTAACGCAACATGTAAATGCGAGTAACTAACGTAAATCAAGCAAGCTAGTATGAATAGGCCACGAAGTGCTGGCGAAATAACATATTAGTGGACTGGAGGGAATAATATGGAATTTATTTCCAGAAAACTTCTTGTACAAAATTAATTCAAGCACTTTCAACCTGTATTATGTATGTTTATTTTCAAGAACTTTCCAGAGGCCGGTTGCATAAACATAGCCATTATGTTAAGACGGTGTCTCAAGTTCCAGTATGACCCACTAGCAGTTAGTCGGGGGCAGTCAGTCTTGGTTTTTGGTATCAAATTAGACTAATCTACGTTTTTCTGTAACTGATTTAAAAAAGCTATGAACAGTATTAATTTTTTTTTTTCCTTAATTTTTTTTTTTTTTTCAGATTCACAAACTTTCAAGGATTTTAAGGACCTGTGTGAACCCTGTTTATATAATTACGGTAGGAAATTTACAAAATATCTTCATGGAACATGATCTTTACTTAATATCCTAATGATTTCTTACATAAAAGAAAAATCGATAATTTTGACCCATACAATGCATTGTTGGCTATTGCCACAAATATACCCGTGCGACATGTGACTGGCTTTGTGGTCCAGGGTCATAAGTAAAGCACTTTCCTAGTACCTCTTCATAAATACGGCTGTTTTCAAGGGTTTTTCCAGGACTTCAAGCACTTTAAACACCTTGTACGAACCCTGTGATTGGTCGATCGCTACACCAGCCCAGTGAACTGGTCTCTCACCGTTCATCTTGGCTTTGGGTCCCTCGTGGTCGATGGGCTGACTGGACAGAGAATAAACTCTGATCTCGGCCACCGGGACGGACACCTCCTTTAGCTGACTGTGCAAACCCAGAACCTGAGCGCCCTCCGTGGGATGCTGCATCACCTGACAACACACACACACCACTCGTTCACTCATCCCGATATAGTGTACTTCTACTAGCAGGAAAAACAACAACTTATTTATACATATCTATCTATAAATTACAGGAACGTCTGTGTGTCTGTTATTCGCATATCTCTCGAACCGTTAGTCCGATGGATTTCAAACTTGACAGGTGTCTTGCTACGGGCACGAGTAAGTGCAGTGCCAAGTTTGAGGTTGTTTGGATTAGAAATGCAAAAGATATCGGTAAATATATCGGTAAAAGAAGCACTTAGAAGGTTGTGGTTTAAAAATAAACATTCTGACATAAACACTGTCAGCTAAACATTAAGTCAGCTACACTGTTTACTTCTGAATATTATATTTTATTCACGGCCATCATTTGTAGTAGCCTATTCACAAACTGTTTGCTCAAGCGTATCGTTTTCTCAGAGTTCACTGTGTATCTGCTCCCTGAATCGTGTAGTTCAATTTTCCATATTTATTGTATGTCATTATGTCAGTATCAGTTGTTGCTTTCTACCATGCACAAATAAAAATGTCACTGAACTTTTGCTGTTTAATTGTAACAATGAGCACTCAAACACACCAAACCAACAATTACTAAAAACACACACAAAAACTGATTTTGCACGGGCACATTGCACAAGTATTATAAATTTTGCTTTCATACATTAATTTCTTATTCAAACAAAATCCTGTCATCCAGCCATCTCCTCCATTCCTCTTTCATCCTCATCCTTTTCACCAAAAACTTATTTATACAGTACAAAGAACAGCAAAAAAAATTAATAAAAAATAAGTAGGATGTTGGAAAATAACGTCTTTTCTGTTAGCCAAATGCTTTTTGATCTTCGCTATTGCTTCAGTGCAAATGAACAAGCGTTTGTGACTACACAATTGTTGTGTAGTGACGGTCATATTCAAGTAAGCCAGATATGAGCAGATTCTGCGCAATACGCTGTATTTAATATATAATTATGACTCACGAGTTGAGTGTTTGCACTAAATCTGGAGTGGGGGATCAATCTTCAGCTGGCAGGAGCCGCCACTGGTATGTCACGTGACCCGCCAGCGGCGGCTGGCAGTCTGCCTTGGCAAGTTTCAGAAACAATTTATTTTTGCCAGTTTTTGTGTTTTGTGTTCTTCCCTCTCTAGCTCATTTAATATGCATATTTTTATATGATTATGTTCTTTTGTATGATTGATGTTTTGGGGCCGGTTATCCCAATTAAAGCAGCCAAATGACCGTGATCACGACTGGTTGCTTACTGACGTTACTGCTGCCTGCCTCTCATTCTAAGGAAATTAATCTAGTTTGTATGGATACCGCTAGTTGTAACGATTTTAATCGTTGTGTAAAAAGTTGTGTAATAATGTAGATGCAGAGTAGCCTATTAAAACGTGAATTAATCCCAATGACATGAATCTTTGTCATTGCTTTGAGCATTTTCTGCGACAACAGGACAATATATACAGCAATGCTTTTTAATAATTCGATATAAGAAAGCCAACTTAAACTGTGTAAAATCACGGAGTTATACTCGCAGTTCAACCACGGCGGTATCCATACAACTAGATTAATTTCCTTAGAATGAGAGGAAGGCAGCAGTAACGTCAGTAAGCAACCAGTCGTGATCACGGCCATTTGGCTGCTTTAATTGGGATAACCGGCCCCAAAACATCAATCATACAAAAGAACAATCATATCAACATATGCATATTAAATGAGCTAGAGAGGGAGGAACACAAAGCACAAAAACTGGCAAAAATCAATGGTTTCTGAAACTTGCCAAAGCAGACTGCCAGCCGCCACTGACGGGTCACGTGACATACCAGTGGCGGCTCCGGATTGTTTTGAAGATTGAACCCCTACTGGAAATCTGCGTAGATTTCTTACACAAACTTCCCCAGAAAGTGAGTAAATATAATAAGTAATACGCCAAATTGGCCAGTGATTTGACAGCGTTACCCGCCACTGTTGATGTTTACCCGCATTTGGCAGGTGTTAATTTACAAACCCTGAATGCGAGTAAATCACTCGCATGTGCAACTAAACCTTCACTCTGGGACTTTCAAACCCTGAGTGCACTATATAGTGTGTAGGGAGTGGTTCACCTCCGCCATGTTGATGAGGCCGAGCGCCAGGGTCTTGTAGCCCAGGATGGTTCGGTTCTTGTACCTCTTCCTCCTCTGCAACATGATCTGAAGCTTGTTGGCGTCTCGCTTCAGGAAGTGAGGATACTGAGGAGAAGAAGAGTGTTTGGTTTAGGCGATCGGATGGGATTCTGTCAGAGAGATCTTGTGTCACACACACCTGTAAGGAGAAGGTGAGCTGCAGGTCTGTTTCCGTCTGGCCGCTCGATGGCAACAGGATTTCATTGGAACGAAGGATTCGCTTTGAGCCCTGAGGGAGAAGAGAGGACAGATGGTGAACATCATTACACGGAGGGGGGCGTTGTGTCTTTAAGATCGAAATGAGAGAGCAGAAAACGCAAACCTTTAAAAAATACAACCTTCGTTGGTATTTACGCTAGTGTTCAAAAAAAGAAATACAGTAAAAGCAGTAAAATTGTGAAATATTGTATAGTATATATAGTAAACTGTAATACATTCCTGTGATCAAAGCTGTATTTTCAGTATCATTACTCCAGTCTTCAGTGTCACATGATCCTTCAGAAATCATAATAGTATGATGATTTGATGCTTAAAAAATATTTCTGATTATTATCAATGATGAAAACAGTTTAATATTTTTGTGTAAATTTTGATGGACAGAAAGTTCACAGAACTTAGAAAGTTTTCTCACTCAGAAAGTTTTTTGACATAAAGGAGTCAAAACAGCGACAGGAATCCCTCTGTCACACACACGCGCACACACACACACACACACACACACACAGATCTGCTGCGAGGAGACGCTGTTCTGGTGCCTGTGCTGAACTGTGATGGGCAACATCGCGACTATTACAAGAAAAAACAGGCGTTCTGTCCTTTTTAGGATCACATCTTGTGACATCGAATCCTGTTTTTGGTTCATTTAGATATCTTTGGTCTTTGTTGTGTTCATATTTCAGCTGAACTGCATCAGAGTTCATTTGAATCCCATCTTTTGAGTGTCTCGGTCTGCTTGTTTGCTCCAGGGTTCATACGTCAGCGTTCACACTTACTAACAGAGCAATCGGACCAGAGTTTGTTTTAAAGATCCCATACTGTACAACTTTCTGAAGTTTTATTTTAGGTTTTGATGTCCTTAAGAATATATATTTGCGGTATAAGTACCAAAAACCATCTCAATATATGTTTACAGCTCCTTTCTCAGGAGCTCTGCCATGAACAGCTCGATTTTGGCCTGTCTACTCAATATTCATGAGCCTCTCTTCTGATTGGCCTGTTGTTTTCTGAGTGACGCACCATTGGTGGGGGCGGAGACTGAGTAGTTCTGACATCACATTTATACAGAAGTCACAACAGCCCGTGAAAAGGCACAGCTACTTAATGTAGGCTGTGTGCATGTGTGTGTGGATCGACTGTTTTGAAACTCATATGGTTGTTTCATTGACCCTAGACCTCTGTTATCATGAAAAAAGCCAGGAAATTTCAGTTTTGGGACCTTTAATCGAACCAAACATGACAAGTGTGAACACAGACTAAGTAAACGGGGTCCGTTTAAGTTTGATGTGTAATTTGAGAAGAATGAGTAAATCACCTGGAGTTTGACAGCGATGACCACAGACGTCAGATCTTTATCCAGCTCCTTCAGCATGACCAGCTTCTTCAGGGTCAGATTGAAGAGTCTGCAGACACACAAGACAAGAGAGACTATGACAAAGTGAATCCGTATCGATCAATTGTAATGGGACTGATCTAGTTGTGTCGTGTGGTGAAGCACAGCTTTATTGTGACAGATATGAACACGTGTTATTCTCGTCTTGTTTCGGAGGGTCAGGGAAGGTTAGCGACGGGAATTATTTACAGTGACTCTTGAAATAGAGGCTCTTCTGAGTCTGACAAGAGCTGCTGTCATACAGATCAATAACAACCTAAAACAGATATTGACCCGACGACAATCATCAGACACGCGCGCACGCACACACAACCTCAGGTGGGCGATGTGCATTTTCACACGTCAGCATTCAATACACCATTTACTTTTATATCAATCATAGGCGTTTGTTTGAATTCTTCCATCTACAGTACACACACACTCAGTCTCTCAGTGCAAAACGGAAGTATAGAAATAAAATAAACAAAAACAAATGAAACCATCCTCAGAGGAAAGACAGAGAAAAGACAGACAATATCAGCAGAGTGAAGATGATTAAAAAATGAATCGAGGTGGTTTATTAATATAAAACATATGTTTTATGTTTATCATGCTAATACAGCTCCTTGAATTGGTAGCTTCTTGAATGCCATTTTTGATCAAATGCTTCATTTAAAAGAGACCTGTTATGTTGTTTTTGAGCTCTATTAGAATAGTTTTTCATGCTTGAATGTTCAAAACACATTATTTTCCTCATATTCTCCAGTGTTGCAGCTCCTCTATTCCCAGTAGAGCTTAGATTCTCTACCCGAGCCCGAGCCCGAGCCCGAGCCCGAGCCCGAGCCCGGCCCGGCCCGACCTGACCCGAGCCGATATTTCCCACCACTATGCTCGGGTCGGGTCGGGTCGGGCCCTTGATCAAGCACGTCACGTGTCACGCGCAGCGTCTCCTCCACTCGCACGCACGCACACTGTATTGTGTAGCTTAAGTGCAACATGGAGCTTGAAGAAGTAAAGGAAAAAAAGAAAACAGGAGAATTAACTTTGAGCAAGTATGAAGGAAAGTCGGAGGTATGGAAATATTTTAAATTAGTCGTGGGCAGTGACAACATATGTGTTGGCTTTGTTGAGTGCAAGTGCGGCGCGCTGCTATGACAGCAAAAAAACGGGGACTTCGACGATGAGCAGACACATGAAGCAGGCTTGCCATGACAGAAAGGATGATAGTCAGCCTTCAATGTCCTCTTTTGTTACTTCTCCAAGCATACCGCTGAGGGCGAGGTTTTCTTTCTTTCTTTTTTTTTTTTTACGTTTCTTCATTCGGATCCATTTGCGATCCATTCGATTCTGAATAAATAAACAACGCAGTTTACATGCTTCGTCCTTGTTACATTATTCATAAAGATAATAATTAATAAATGCACGCAATAAAGGCAACATGCCTTTCAACTTAAGTGTGCAAAATTCAGAATTAAATGAATGTGTAGCAATTTGTACAAATAGAGAGTCTGTGTATAGTACGTGTTGTAGCCTTTAAATAAGCGCATTTAGTTGCATATTAAAACATTATAATGTTATTTTTTTCCATCTATGTTGATAATGAAAGTGAACAGAGTAGATAGGAGGATGCGCAATATCGGGAGACATGGAGTGGTTCAGGCATGATTTTGACCACTTAATTATGTTTTGTTTTGTAGAAAGCCTTTCTTTAAAGTGAATTTCGTTTTGTATAAATTGTATCTTAATTTTAATACATTTTTCATAAACCAATTGCCTGTATTCTATAAGAAGCAAATATAGCAGACAATATAATCATGACATGAAGGCGCCGGCGAGCCGCGGTCACCATAGCCTGTGAACTGGAGCATCTCATCATAAATTAAATCAATTCTCGGCACGCTGGTCACCGAATTTACAAATGCACATCTTGCTTGTTGCACTCGTCGCACACATATGTCGAAATAACATTATTAATAATAATGAATCTGTAAGAATAGGCCTATTTGATTGAATGCTGAATGTTGTGCTTGTTTAATTTAATAAAATTAAAACTTTCATTGTGATAATTAAAATAGGCTAATTGAATATTAAATACTATGTAGCCAATTTTTGTACATTTCTTAATAGTATTTATATAATATATATACTGTAAAATTGCGCAGCTCTCCACTCTCAATGGTCTAGCAGCACCTGCGTTAAAAAAAACGATCTGGCGTCGCCCCTGGTTATAACGGCCCACGTATTAAAAATGGTCGGGTTTAAATCGGGCTCGGGCTCATAATTACAGTTAATGTGTCGGGCCGGGCCGGGGTCGGGCTTGATTTTTTGGGCCCGATCTAAGCTCTAATTCCCAGTCTGTCAGTAACGCTCTGTTTAGTTCCTGTCTCTATGAAGCCCCTCCTTCTGAAAAACACACTGTGCTCTGATTGGTCGGCTACAGCCGTGTGTTGTGATTGGTCAAGCGCTTCGAGTGTGTTTGAAAAATGCCCCGCCTCTTACCATAACCGCCAGTTTCAACACACTACTAACTTACTCAACCAGGCCCCGCCCCTTTAAACATCCCACAATCTTTTTTTACATCCCACAATTCTGATTTTATTTTTTGGAATTGCGAGTTATAAAGTCGCAATTTTGTCTTTTTTTCCTGCCAATTCTGACTTTATAACACGCAATTGCGAGTTTATATCTCACAATTCTGACATCATTTCTCAGAATTGTTGCGATATATACACGAGTTATAAAGTCCAATTCTAAGGGAGAAAAAGACCAAAGAATTCTCAGAATTGCACGTTTATATCTCACAATTATATCTCCTAATTGTGTGTTATAAAGTCAGAATTGCGAGATATAAACATGCAATTCTGAGAAAAAAAGTCAGAATTTCGAGTTTATATCTCACAATTCTGACTTTATAACTTGCAATTGCAACTTTATATCACACAATTCTGAGACAAAAAGTTAGAATTGCGAGATGTAAACAATAAACATGTTGAGGACAGTGATTATTGCAGCATTTGGAAAACAGCTCCTGAACAATGCTGTTAGTCGTGTTTACTCAGTTACTCCTAAACACTGACTTCAGCACACACTCGGGTCTAAACACCGACTTCAGCACACACTCGGGTCTAAACACCGACTTCAGCACACCGACTTCAGCACACACTCGGGTCTAAACACCGACTTCAGCACACACTCGGGTCTAAACACCGACTTCAGCACACATCGGGTCTAAACACCGACTTCAGCACACATCGGGTCTAAACACCAACTTCAGCACACCGACTTCAGCACACACTCGGGTCTAAACACTGACTTTAGCACACACTCGGGTCTAAACACTGACTTCAGCACACACTCGGGTCTAAACAACGACTTCAGCACACACTCGGGTCTAAACACAGACTTCAGCACACACTCGGGTCTAAACACCGACTTCAGCACACACTCGGGTCTAAACACCGACTTCAGCACACACTCGGGTCTAAACACCGACTTCAGCACACACTCGGGTCTAAACACCGACTTCAGCACACACTCGGGTCTAAACACCGACTTCAGCACACACTCAGGTCTAAACACTGACTTTAGCACACACTCGGGTCTAAACACCGACTTCAGCACACAGTCGGGTCTAAACACCGACTTCAGCACACACTCGGGTCTAAACAACGACTTCAGCACACACTCGGGTCTAAACACCGACTTCAGCACACCGACTTCAGCACACACTCGGGTCTAAACACTGACTTTAGCACACACTCGGGTCTAAACACTGACTTCAGCACACACTCGGGTCTAAACACCGACTTCAGCACACACTCGGGTCTAAACACCGACTTCAGCACACACTCGGGTCTAAACAACGACTTCAGCACACACTCGGGTCTAAACAACGACTTCAGCACACACTCGGGTCTAAACAACGACTTCAACACACACTCGGGTCTAAACACCGACTTCAGCACACACTCGGGTCTAAACACCGACTTCAGCACACACTCGGGTCTAAACACCGACTTCAGCACACACTCGGGTCTAAACACCGACTTCAGCACACACTCGGGTCTAAACACCGACTTCAGCACACACTCGGGTCTAAACACCGACTTCAGCACACACTCGGGTCTAAACACCGACTTCAGCACACACTCAGGTCTAAACACCGACTTCAGCACACACTCGGGTCTAAACACCGACTTCAGCACACACTCGGGTCTAAACACCGACTTCAGCACACACTCGGGTCTAAACACCGACTTCAGCACACACTCGGGTCTAAACACCGACTTCAGCACACACTCGGGTCTAAACACCGACTTCAGCACACACTCGGGTCTAAACACCGACTTCAGCACACACTCGGGTCTAAACACCGACTTCAGCACACACTCGGGTCTAAACACCGACTTCAGCACACACTCGGGTCTAAACACCGACTTCAGCACACACTCAGGTCTAAACACCGACTTCAGCACACACTCGGGTCTAAACACTGACTTCAGCACACACTCGGGTCTAAACACTGACTTCAGCACACACTCAGGTCTAAACACCGACTTCAGCACACACTCGGGTCTAAACACCGACTTCAGCACACACTCGGGTCTAAACACCGACTTCAGCACACACTCAGGTCTAAACACCGACTTCAGCACACACTCGGGTCTAAACACTGACTTCAGCACACACTCGGGTCTAAACACTGACTTCAGCACACACTCGGGTCTAAACACTGACTTCAGCACACACTCGGGTCTAAACACTGACTTCAGCACACACTCGGGTCTAAACACTGACTTCAGCACACACTCGGGTCTAAACACCGACTTGAGCACACACTCGGGTCTAAACACCGACTTCAGCACACACTCGGGTCTAAACAACGACTTCAGCACACACTCGGGTCTAAACAACGACTTCAGCACACACTCGGGTCTAAACACCGACTTCAGCACACACTCAGGTCTAAACACTGACTTCAGCACACACTCAGGTCTAAACACTGACTTCAGCACACACTCAGGTCTAAACACTGACTTCAGCACACACTCAGGTCTAAACACTGACTTCAGCACACACTCGGGTCTAAACACTGACTTCAGCACACACTCGGGTCTAAACACTGACTTCAGCACACACTCGGGTCTAAACACCGACTTCAGCACACACTCAGGTCTAAACACTGACTTCAGCACACACTCAGGTCTAAACACTGACTTCAGCACACACTCAGGTCTAAACACTGACTACAGCACACACTCGGGTCTAAACACTGACTTCAGCACACACTCAGGTCTAAACACTGACTTCAGCACACACTCGGGTCTAAACACTGACTTCAGCACACACTCGGGTCTAACATTCACCAGCCTCCGGTCACTGTGCAACGGAAGCAAAATATTGTGACATTAGTGCTTAACAGCAAAGTCACAATTATTCATTGTGAAATGTAGGCTACATTGCAAAAAAACACTAAAAAAACCTAAAAAACAACAACACTGCAACTGAGAAAACCTCAGTGTTCATGAAGGTTGAATCACAGCCTTCATTCGACGTCACAAGTTCAAGAGTCACGCACGACCGGCAGAAACTGAAGCTGGTTTCTCATCAGGATCTGTAAACGCTGGGACAGAAACGCTGCAGCTGAATGAATGCTACACAAGCACAGAAAGAGAGCAGGGCTTTTAGTATGGCGTGCTTGAGCAGGAACACGAGCACAGTAAACTAAATTAATATTAAACACCGACATCAGCGGGGAATTGAAGACACGTCCATTTCGATCAGAGTCAAACTCTTAGCCGCAAGCTCCACATTAAATACACTAAATAAAAACACATTAAATACACTCATCATATGAAACATGCATCTGATGGACGTGTGTTTCAGCACAACACACTAAAACCTCACACACGTGAACCACACTGAACATTCGAGCTCGTTTCTTTGATTAATAATAAATTAACCTAACCGCTTTAGAGTGTGTGTGTGTGTGTGCGGGACGCCACATGAGTTTATCTTCCATAAATCAGGTTATTACAGTAATAAAGCTGAAGATGACAGCTGTACGGGTTCATAAAGTCTCGATGGACGGCACCTGCTATGGTTATTAAAATCCAATAAACATATGAACACAGCTGATCATCTCTCAAATTCATCTTACAGTGTTTCACACTTCTAATGCCCCTCTTAAATGAAGATAAACACTATAATTACACCATAACCTTAAAAAAAAACATTCCTAACACATATATTGGCATTTTTTACATTTAAAGGTGTCATGAGAAATCAAACCTGCCTTGATCTTTTGGCATATAAGAAGTGTTTATACAATTAAAACATCCTGCAAGTTTCATAACTAAGAACGTCCTCTAGTAATAAACAAAGCATTTATTTAATCAAGCTCCAAAAAAAGCTTGTTTTGATATTGGGTGACCTGTGACATCACATGGGCACATACATTTGCATATGCCCGCCTCCTGAGCAGGACATCGACGAATAATTATACATCTCGACTATATGTTTGTTTCGGAGCATTTTGTTTTGTAAAATGAGGCACAGTGTAATGTAAGATTGAAAGATGAAAGATGAATCAGCGACTGTATTGAATCTGACAGCTGCATCACAGACTAAGTACATTAAGTAAATTATTTCATAATGCTTTATCAGTAAATTATGGTTTTATATGGATAATGTTTTCAAAACACTTAATCGCATGCAATAGCAAGTGGGCGTTCTATTATTGATGCGATTTAAAAATAAATAATGTGATAAAAATATGTATAAAGTCAGTAAAACAAATAAATGTAAGTACATAAATCATTGATAAATAAACGGTATTCTATAAATACACCATGTACATGAGGTCAGTTAGTATTTTCTGCTCAAGGCAGCATTTATTTGATCAAAAATACAGTAATATCGTGAAATATTTTTACAATTTAAAATAACAGTTTTCTATGTGAATACCTAGTAAAATGCATTTTACTCCTGCAATCAAAGCTGTATTTTCAGCATCATTACTCCAGTCTTCAGTGTCACATGATCCTTCAGAAATCATAATAATATGCTGATTTGCTGCTCAAGAAACATTTCTGATTATAATCAATGTTGAAAAAAAACTTCTGATTTTTTTGTGGGAAAATGACACATTTTTCTTTGTACTCTGTGATGAACATAAAAAGCATGTATTTGAAATTGAAGTCTTTTGTAACATTATGAATGTCTTTTCTGTCACTTTTTATGCATTTAATGCTTCCCTGCTGAATAAAAGTATTCATTTCTTACATGAAAATCTTGCTGACCTCAAACTTTCAAGCGCTAGTGTGTGAATGTTCTGTTAGTGTGTGCTTGGTCTCGTCACTGAAGCGTCAGCTGTCTCACACACACACACACACACACACACACACACACACACACACACACACACACACACACACACACGTCAAAGCCTCAGCCCGTAACATTCAGTGACCCTTCAGCTACAGAAAACACACGTCATCAATCACACACAGCTGCCCGTGCGACGCGAGCGCCTCTTCTCTGAGAGTGTGTGTGTGATTAGTTTGGGAACAGTTTCACACACAGGTGTGGAGACGAGATCTGATCGCTGTCTGGGTCGGTCTTCAGATCTATGAAGAAAGCGCTTCACAGGACTGCGGGGCGCTTTTGCTCGCTGTCATGAGATATTAAAGGAGCAGCACAGCCGTCGACAGCTGAAAACATACCGGAGGCCTCAGAAGAAGAAATGTTGTGAAGCTTGTATTTTCTGTTTACAGGCTTACACAAATATTTCAATGATAATACACAACTAGAGCTGTGCAGCTGTCCAAAAGCCCGGACTACTGTTTTAGAAGGAAAATCAGGTAATGCATTACTGATGCGATTTAAAATAATAATAATAAAATATGCATAAATGAATAATTAAGTGAGTAATAAATAAACAAGTCAGTAAAAAGTAAATAAATAATTCCATAATCAATAAATCAGTATTAATCAGTAATAAAATACAGAGAGATAGACATAAATAGACAGATAGATAGATAGATAAATATATAGATAGACCGACAGATAGATATATAGATATATATAGCCAGATAGACAGATAGATAGATAGACAGACAGATACAGACAGACAGACAGACACAGACAGACAGATAGATAGACAGACAGATAGATAGATAGACAGACACAGACAGATAGACAGACAGACAGACAGATAGACAGATAGATAGATAGATAGACAGACACAGACAGATAGACAGACAGACAGACAGAAAGACAGATAGACAGACAGACAGATAGACAGATAGATAGATAGACAGACACAGACAGACAGACAGACACAGACAGACAGACAGACAGACAGACAGACAGACAGACAGACAGACAGACAGATAGATAGATAGATAGATAGATAGATAGATAGATAGATAGATAGATAGATAGATAGATAGATAGATAGACAGATACAGACAGATAGACAGATAGATAGATAGACAGACAGATACAGACAGATAGACAGATAGATAGATAGATACAGACAGATATACAGATAGACAGACACACACACAGATATATAGATAGATAGACATACAGATAAGCTGACAGACAGACAGACAGACAGACAGATAGATAGATAGATAGATAGACAGATAGATAGACAGACATACAGATAGACAGATAAGCTGATAGACAGATAGATAGATAGACAGACAGATACAGACAGATAGACAGACAGACACACAGATATATATATAGATAGACAGATAGATGGACAGACAGACAGACAGACAGACAGACAGACAGACAGACAGACAGACAGACAGACAGACAGACAGACAGATAGATAGATAGATAGATAGATAGATAGATAGATAGATAGATAGATAGATAGATAGATAGATAGACAGACAGACAGACAGGCAGATAGACAGATAGACAGATAGACAGATAGACTAACTGAATGTCATTCTAGTGGTCGTCAGTCTATAAATGAGGACTAATGAAGCTTCTTAACATATTCTGCTCACAGACAAAGACACTCTTGTATGCACATCTGACCTTGTCAAAAAGGACACCTTATAATACACACACACACCTCCCCAGCGCCTCTCATTACATGAATGATCTTCCATGACCTTCAGCACAAACACTGATCCTGGAAGGTGATTGGCTCTTTGTTGCCTCATATCTGTCCATGTTTTTATTCTCTGTGTCTCTGGAGTACCTGTCTTCCTTCAACACACACACACACACACACTTTCCTTTCCTCATCCCATCGAGACTCATTTTCTTCCCTTTATTTTGCTGTGTTATGCTTGTATATAGTCCACCATACATATATATATATATATATATATATATATATATACACACACATATGTTTCTCAGACAGGGTTTTATCATGCTGTTCTCTGCTTCAGTGTGTTTGCTAACAATCTAACAGTAATAATGATTAGTTTGTCTAATGGACGTGACCTGAAATCAGTGTAATTATACAGGCTTCTTTAACACAGACTAATCAACCAGACACTCGGATACACACACAGTTCTGCGGATCAAGAGCTGTTTCAGCGGTGCCAGTGTGTGCTTTCATATTACAGTCACATTACAGCGCATTGAAGTAATAGATGCTCGTGTATCAGTGTTTCTCTGGCTCGATTCAGACACAATTAAACACACTGAGGCGGCGCTGGACGAAGCCCAATCCGTGAATCATCCGAGCGCAGATGTCTGAAGCTTTGGGAAGTTCTGGCTGATCCAAACAGCTCTTTTCCCTCGGTGCCATTCATCAACAGCTCTCTCCACACACACACACACACGCCTCCAGCGCAGCGTTTAACCCTCGACCGGCCGCACACACACTCCCACTCACATCCTGAACTCTGGGAAATATCTGCCACCAGCTCTCGTTTCCACGGGCCATTTGGTGTTTACTCGAACGCTCTGTGCCGAAACCCTCTAAACACGCGCGGATGAGGAGCGTCGACATCACACGGCACCCTGGGAAAATCCAAACACACAACATCCGACCCCCATGAGGTCCCGATGAGGCGACAAATAAAGTCCAGCGTGTGAATGAGTGTGTGTTAGAGAGCAACTAACTAAAACTAGCAACTCTAAAGCGTTTCCCAGCAGCGCGATAGAAGCTCAGCTGTTCACTCACTAAACTGTTGAGCACCAACTTAACACTTTTATTATTTGTTTATTTGTCTCAAACAATCAGCAACACACAATTTTAAAACCACAAAATACAACATAAACAATCAAGATTTAACAACAAAAACATTAAAAAAATAATAATAAAAGGACTAGTTGGAGAAGGAGCAGGCGGAAGCAAATAGCTTGTGTCATTTTACACATATGCAACTTTACTACAGCCAAATTATGCCTTAACCAATACATATTTAATAATATTCATTATAATAATTTACTGCCAATACTTTACAGTAAGGTTCATTTGTCAACTACAATAGTTAACATGAATTAAGAATGAACTGCACTTCTTCAGCATTTATTAATCTGTTTTAATGTTCATTTCAATATTTACTAATACATTATTAAAATCAAAGGTTGTATTTGTTAACATTAGTTAATGCACTGTGAACTAACATGAACAAACCATGAACAGCTGGATTTCTATTAACAAAGATTAATAAATACTGTGTAACAAATGTATTTCTCATTGTTAGTTCATGTTAGTTAATACATAAACTAAAACTAGTGTTAACTAATGAACCTTATTGTAAAGTGTTACCAATTTACTTTTATAAAATATTTTTTCTTAAATGCTTTTATGCATCGTCAACTATAGAAATCATGTTGTTTTATTGTGTGTCAGATAAATAATATTTAAAAAGAAACACTAATAATAATAATAATAATAATACTATTACAATGATAAAATCAAAAATTTTATAAACTATAAGTAGTTAAATTCTACTGTGCATCATTTTTAACTGCATAAATCATTGCACTTTATTTGGTATGCACTAGATAAATAAAATAAATAAGTAATAAATAAATACATATTTTTCCAAAAATATTTTTTAAAAATGTAAATTAAGAATATGTAAAAAAAAAATATTAAATAGAAAAAATAATAAATACATATTTTTTAAAAATTAGGGATGCACCGATATGAAAATTATGGCCGATACCGAATACCGATAATTCTTTATATTTGTAAGCCGATAACCGATATATCTGCCGATAAATCTAAATCCACATTTTTATATCATTTTTGAGAGCCTGATAATAAAAACAAAAATCTCACCATTTAAATCCATGTCTCAAGCACACAATTATAATAATGTTCTCATTATAATTTTATGTACCCCATATAACAGGCTTTCACTGCACATGTTGCACTGACTGAACTGTATTTTCCTTTTTTAAGTGATTCCAATCATATTTCAAGCCATTTAAAACCATAATTGCGAACAGTGTGCATCTGAAGTGTCTCAGCCGAAGAAAATAATACATTTATTGGCTTTAATATATCGGCCAAATTTTCTTTTAGGGCCAAAAACGATAACATTATAAATTATTATATATCGGCCCCTACCGATATGGTGACCAATATATCGTGCATCACTAAAAAAAATTATAAATAAATATTTTATAAGTATTTAATAAATAAATATTTAATACATACATACAGTCCAAATACTCTAATATTATAGAATATCTTTCATATTGCTGCTATTGAGAATCGTACAGCTTGGATAGCAAGCGTTTTAAAGCACTGGCGTCCTGAAGATTGATCATGAACTACAGGGAGGAAATAGAGCTGTCAAAAACCAGAAGAGGATGAAGATGACAGAACAGACTGACTCTCTCTTTCATCCTCTTCTGATAGTCTTTCACTTCCTCTTCTCAGTCCTTCTCCTCACACACACACACACCATCAGTCACGCACTCAGATTGACGCACGTTCTTCTGCTGAGGGAATCTCATGGACACATGTCCATTCACACTTCATTCACAGTTTCATAGAAATAAAATAAGAAAGTGTTCTACATAAAAATATGTTGCTTTAGGACCATAAAAGTCATTTGAAACAGAAGTTGTGATAGATTTTCTTCCCTATTGTGATGTATATCCGAGTGAAACTGCTTCTTGATTAAGAACAAATGTAGGCGGGGCTTGATTTTGTCTGTGGGGATTTGATTGGATGAGTGTGGTTTGCTATTGGTGGATCTCATGTGATTGACAGGTTGCCCTACCTCATCATATAGAGGGCATGATTCTGATAAAAGATTACAAGGCACATGAATTTAACAAAAATAATGATGTGTACAGATAAATTATTTATAATAAACTGCAATATTCCATAAAAACCAATAATTGTCCATTTTGATTTCATGGGGTCTTTAAAAAAAGCAAACTGTCTCTGCAAGATGTCAAAAATCACCACAATGACCACCGTACAAACGACCAATCAGCTTGCTTAGACAGACTACAGACAGCCAATCTGACAGTGTGTGTGTGTGTCATAAGTTGAAGCTCTGCCCCGAGACACAAATCAACTCTATTTGTCTTTCAAACAAAGTTAATCTAGAACAAACAGGTGTATCCATCCTCATAAATTAAGTGTGAGCTGACAGCATTATTATGTGTGTGTGTTATGCATGCAGATATAATATAAATACACAGCTGAATGAATCATTTCAAAGCTCCATCCTCATCAGCCTTACACAGATGAGAAAGTGTGTGTGTGTTTGAGAAACAGACAGAGTGAGTGTGTGATTAGTATGCAGGTCACATACTTGCACAGACACAGAGAAACTGCAGGAACATAACACACCGCCAATGCTAAACACACACACACACACACACACACGCGCACGCACACACACACACACACAGACTTTCCATTGCCTTCTTTCATTTTTATACTGAGCTAATGACAGTTTCTATCCTCTAATCCTACACTTTAATCCAACAGCCAGACAAACCTTTATCATATCAGCTTTCAAGTTGTCTAAGACTTTTGGCTAGTCTACACAACATAGGCAAAACCCGACACACACTCTCTCTCTCACACACACACACACACACACACACACACACACTCTCTCTCTCTTTCTCACACACACTCTCACACACACACACACATACACACACTCTCTCTCTCTCAAACACACACACACACACACTCTCACACACACACACACTCTCACACACACACACACTCTCACACACACACACACACACTCTCACACACACACTCTCACACACACACTCTCTCACACACACACACACTCTCTCACACACACTCACACACTCAAAAGAATAAATTGACTAAAAAGAATAGATTCTGATTTTTTTATGTCTATGAAAGTCAATGGGACCCCTACGTTCTTCAAAATATCTTCTTTTGTGTTTCGCAAAAGAAAGTTGTACAGTTTGGAAGGACGTGAAGCTGAGGAAATGATGACATGATTTTCATTTTTTGTGATTTAGGATCAATACTAAGAGCTGGTGTCATAGTGAAGAGAAAATTTGTTTATTGAGCCAAACCTATTGTGTGTGTGTTTGTGTGTGAGAGATCCAATTTGTTTTTTTAATACTGACCAAATTGATCCACCTCCCTCTCATTACCACTTTAGCTCTGAGCTGATGTTCCACACACACACACAGACACACTAAACTGCTCAAACCGCTCCTGAAGATACACACCTGCGCTCTGAGTTACTCATGAGTCATTTCTCAGGCAGATTTATAGAAACTCTTTCCACATTCCAGCTGTTTCATCAGAGCATGTGATCCAGAAGAACAAATCTCAAGTTGTGTCACAAATAACACACTATATACACTACGCAATACTGCATACTTATGCACTGTGTACTCAATCTTGTAGTATGAACTTTATATGATTATTGTGTCATTCATCATCAGTCTGAAAGCTCCTCCCCCTCCACTATGAAACTAAACTGCTCTAAGTGTCCGATAGAGGTTGTTTTGATAATTAATCTGCTACAATAACAATTGCTGGAACAATGGGTTACCTGCAAAAATCCATTCCAGGGAGTCAGCGATATTAAAATTGTCCAATACCGATAACCGATTTTGTCCGATACCGATAACCGATAATTCTTTATATTTGAAAGCCGATAACTGATATATTGGCCGATAAATCTAAATTCAAATTTTTATATAATTTTTTGAGAGCCTGCTTACAAAAAAGTCTCACCATTAAATCCATGTCCCAAGCACACAATTATAATAATAATGTTCTCATGATAATTTTATGTAGGCTATATGACATGTTGCACTGAACTGTATTTTCCTTTTCAAAGTGATTCCATTCTTCTCATTTCAAGCAAATCAAAACCATCATGTTGAATCATGCGCATCTGATTATTTTTATTTTATTTTTTATATTTATCGTCCAAATATTCTTATCGGGCCGATAACGATAACATTAAAAATAAACATATATCGTCCGATACTGATATGGTGACCGATATATCGTGCATCCCTAATCATTCTCTAATTGTTCATTGTTCATTTTAACATTTACTAATACATTTTTACATTTTATTAAAGTTGTATCTCTTAATATTAGTTAAACCACTATGAACTAACATGAATGACCAAGGTCCATATTAAAAAGTATAGAACACTTTAAGGTTTCAGTACTGTTTTTCAATTTTTGTAATGAAGTTTAGCACTATTTTATGTGTTATGCTTGTTATCATTCAGTATCCATCAGTTATCGGTCAGTGTGGACCAACCTAGTTATCGTTATCGGTAATATCCAATATCGGTCGACCTCTAGTGTCCAACATTACACACTTTTTCATTGTGGACACACTAATCTCATTATTTATACTATAAAACGGAATAGAATAGTGCATTAGTACATGAATTTGGACGTGCATTTAGTCTTGGAGAAGTCAGTTAGATGAAAATCATGTTTTAAAAGATTTAAATTTGTGTTTTAGGACAAATATAAATTCTACAACAAAAATAATAGATAATAGTTAGCCTAAATGTATACAAATATAGGAAACAGTCTGTGAAATGAGAGTTGTTTTAACACACACACACACACACGATTAACAATCAGGAGTAAAAATCCTGCTTTTGGAAAGTCCTGCACTGATATTATCCAGGCATTCATTCGTGTCTTTAAAATAAAGTCAACAGTAATACTTCAACATCAGATGATTTCCTCAGGCAGTGAACAGGATGTGATGTCACGGAAGATTAAGTATCTAATGAATCTGTCAGTCATTTTGCCACTTGCTCTTCCTGTCGTGCCATCTTTCAGTGTCATGTGCTAATCTGACAGTTTCCCACAGTAATATCATCAATATCATCCTCATCATCATCATCGTCTGCACAAACATGTTCCAGTTCACACTGAACAACAGCACCACTCACTCCTGCGTGTGTGTGCGACTGAAGGAGTCACACAAGTTTAATGAGTTAATGAGGACAGAATTTAAATGACAGCTGAAATCTCGACCCGCATCATCACCATCATCATCATCATCATCATCATGTGACACTCAGAGCAGGTCTGAGATCACGATTAGATCATGTCTAAATGACTCTGATTGAAGAGTCTGCGATGGGTTCGAGTGAAGGTCACACCCAGAGCCCGGCTGATTGGATGAGAATCACTCTAGTCTGTGTGTGTGTGTGTGTGTGCGTGTGCGTGTGCGTGTGCGTGTGTGTGTGTGTTTGTGTGAGAGAGCCCCACAGGAGCAATCAAATGATTCTACAATTTAGTCGTCATGCTGTGAAGACAATAGCCTTCAACTGACCCCTGTGGAGAAAAGTGTGTGTGTGTGTGTGTATGTGTGAGTGAGCATGTGTGAGTGAGTTTTCCCCAAAAATTACACTAAAGGAAATCTGCAGATCACAGAGACTTGAAGATGCAGGACTCTTGTCACTTTGGCCAGGGAACAACCACCTAGCAACCACCCAAAACACCCTAGCAACCACCTAGTACAGCTGAGGAGTTCTTGTTTGACTACTAAAGGAAGATGGGGGATTGATTGGTGCTGCAGAGATTACACACTTCATCTTTAATAAACCAAACTAACCAAAAAAAAAAACCATAGATCTTATTTTCTGATCCACTTTCCTCCTCATTGTTTTCCAGACATGATCTCTCATTCTCAGTCTGTCCCACTTAATAAATCCGCAATCTAGTTCTGCAATGCAGTCTCTCTCTCTGAAACACACACACACACACTTTCTAAAGGGCTGTAACTCAACTCCTCCTTCTCCTGACATGTCGTGTGTGTGTGTGTGTGTGTGTTTGTGTGTGTGTGTGTGTGTGTGTGTGTGTGTGCTCATAGGAAACAACGATCACAAATAAGATCTCATTAATATCTCATTTAAAAAAACAACAACTACAAAACAATAATCTCATACGTCTCTCTTTAAGAGCTCCAGGAGAAATCACAATGTCTCAGCCTGTGTTTAGATTTGCTCAGTCTGCGATGAGAAGAGAGAGATCTCAATATGAACTGAAACGGTCTGATCTTCTCCACAGTTGTTGTGTAAAGAAGTGTGTTGAGCTTCATCTGAGCAATAACACTTTCCTGTGTGCGACACTCCCCGTCTCTCTCGCAGTTTCACAATCGCATACTTCTACTCAGACACAGAAAAACACACACACACACACACACACACAGGCAGCTACACTACATACCACAACACAGCCGCTCTCGGGTTTCTTCCACAGTCTCCGGTGCAGCTCTATCACCGTTACACAAGTTTTACACTACTGTTACACAAGTTTGATCACTTTTACACTACCGTTACACAAGTTTGATCACTTTTACACTACCGTTACACAAGTTTGATCACTTTTCACAACCGTTACACAAATATGATGAGTTTTACACTACCGTTACACAAGTTTGATAACTTTTACACTACCGTTACACAAGTTTGATCACTTTTACACTACCGTTACACAAGTTTGATAACTTTTCACTACCGTTACACAAATATGATGACTTTTACACTACCGTTACACAAGTTTGATCACTTTTACACTACCGTTACACAAGTATGATCACTTTTACACTACAGTTACACAAGTTTGATCACTTTTACACTACCGTTACACAAGTTTGATCACTTTTACACAACCGTTACACAAGTTTGATCACTTTTCACTACTGTTACACAAATATGATGACTTTTACACTACCGTTACACAAGTTTGATCACTTTTACACTACCGTTACACAAGTATGATCACTTTTCACTACTGTTACACAAATATGATGACTTTTACACTACCGTTACACAAGTATGATCACTTTTACACTACCGTTACACAAGTTTGATCACTTTTCACTACTGTTACACAAATATGATGACTTTTACACTACCGTTACACAAGTATGATCACTTTTCACTACTGTTACACAAATATGATGACTTTTACACTACCGTTACACAAGTATGATCACTTTTACACTACAGTTACACAAGTTTGATCACTTTTACACTACCGTTACACAAGTTTGATCACTTTTACACAACCGTTACACAAGTTTGATCACTTTTCACTACTGTTACACAAATATGATGACTTTTACACTACCGTTACACAAGTTTGATCACTTTTACACTACCGTTACACAAGTATGATCACTTTTCACTACTGTTACACAAATATGATGACTTTTACACTACCGTTACACAAGTATGATCACTTTTACACTACCGTTACACAAGTTTGATCACTTTTCACTACTGTTACACAAATATGATGACTTTTACACTACCGTTACACAAGTATGATCACTTTTACACAACCGTTACACAAGTTTAGGGTCAGTAAGATGCCATTATTTTGCCTGTTAACTGCTGACGCCTTTCTGTGTTTTACCATATTGGTGTTCTTCAAGCCATCTCTGTTATTTTCATAAGGATAATGTTTATTTATAGTGCAATGCCAATATAGCCTCAATATAATCATTCGTACGCAAATTTTACACACAAATCTGTGCGTACGCATGCTTAGTGAATGAGACTGCCACAGCATTTTTTTTTACCGTGAATTTCTGGCAAACACAGCTGCCATTTTTTTTACAATAAATTTAACAGGAGATTTTTTTTACAGTGTATTTTCATGAAAACAATGAAAACAATGGATAGGTCATTCATTTATAACTGACTGCAATCGCAGGAAAAGATCACTTTCCTTTTTACAGTGTTTGCCAAATAAATTATTTATTTTCATAGCTCTAAATGGGGATTTAAATGTTAAATGCTGAAACTGGATGCACACACACACACACACACACACACACACACACAGAGAGAGAGAGAGAGAGATGTGCTGAATGTGATAACATTGCGTGTTCAGTGACATGTATAAAAATATGCAGTCATACGTGCATAAACAAGCCAACGTAAAGAGCCAGAGGAATGGGGACAGTGAACACACACACACACACACACACACACACACACACACACACTCCATAAAAGGCTAAAATGAAACAGGAAAGTAGGTGGGCAAACAGAAACACACAACTGAGATTTGGCTTGTTGGGCTCTTAATGGATGTTGTACAATAGACCCGTGGCTTTCACCCAGTGCAAGATCCTTTGTGACAAAGCTTTCCATTCCTCCATAATAACCCTCCCTCCATCCTCTCCTCCGTAATAACCCTCCCTCCATCCTCTCCTCCATAATAACCCTCCCTCCATCC